>JBBPCZ010000023.1:13085803-13112577 GCA_037974445.1 Brycinus macrolepidotus
GGAGATAGAGGGGAGGCGGTAGCAAGACACACACACACACACACACACACACACACACACACACACACACACACACACAAACATACATTCATAAGCAAACACACACACACACACACACACACATACATAGACATAGACATAACCAGACATACAGACATACATTGAGACACATATATGCAGAAAGAAATGCATGAACACAGAAGGCAATTCACACTTGACAGACACATACACCTGACTATTTGACTATGAATTAAACTTTTGATCACACTACTGTTATAAAACAGATAACAATATACTGGAAAAGACATTTTTAAAATGTATTATCTTAGCAGTGGTAATCAGGTTACCTATGTAGAAAGTGAAGGCTTCTAAATCTAACACTACATTACAATTTCTCAAAATGGGACATTACCAAAATTTCTCTCAGCCTGCCCAAACTGCATCCAGTTCTTCATGTGGATGTGGTTAAGTGTGAAGTTGGTCTTCTAATTCTTCTTGTTGTCAGAAATAGCTGTCTGTAGTGGTGAAGTTTTGTTCATTTTCATGGATCATAATTTGTCCACCATAATGAAGAGCAGGTTGAGACAAGTTTCAGTGATGTATTTTTACAGAAACAGTTTGGGCTGTTTGGGTGACTATGGTGTCCTAGCTTTTCTTAGCAATATTAGCTTCACAGCAACACAACTAAAGAGGCAACAATTGGACATCAAAACTGGTGTACATGGAAAAAATTAGTAAATTTGATTTTTTTTATTAACCGTTTTTTCCTTTTCCTGTAAATGTATTATTGGCAATTTAAAAGTTTGGTTCCAAAAGTACTTCTTTTATATGTTTGTCAATATTAATAAATTATACAAATTTCTACAAGTTTAAATTGTGATAATATCATGTTCTGCTTTTTTTTTTTTTTTTAGATTTTTAAACAAAATAAGCTATCACCATTTCTGGGTTTATCACAAAGTCTACAGCACATTAAAATCCATAAAATGGGATCATGACCTTGTATTTCCCATCCTTCTTTCTGTCCCTGAGACAAAAGCAATTACTGGTCACACACAGTCTGGCAATTACTGGGGATGCATTAAGAATAAATGCAGAGTTTTGAATTGTATGCTCAACTTTGACTACATTAAACAGCTGTGAGGCCTGGAGTCAGCTGCAGCATTCACAATTCTTTCTTCTAGTGGGCTACTGGGGGTCATAAAAAGATGCAGAGAGATGGAAAATTCAAAGAGTCAGCTATCACACAGCCCGCTCTTAAAACGGGGAATTAAACTCAGCCTTGGAGCACATCCTGGCCTCGAATTAAATCAGCATGTCTGAATGCAAAATTGGCAATTCATTAAACGTGAACATGCAGCTTCAACGCCCACAGGCTGTTTATGCTGGCTGAGAGAGAAGTAAAAATAAAGACATTTCTGTTCTCAAACTTAGTCCAAAATCAGCACCCAAACAGATGATATCGATGTAACCAATGAGTCTTCAAACAAACTTCTCATGAAATAACCGTTGGCTACAGAAAATAAGCTCTCCATTCACTTGTGTTTAGTCTGGTGGTGCTGAAGAGAAGTCAGTAGGTACAGATGCCATCCCTTCTAACTCACCATGCACATTCCAACAAGAAGTTGGAAAAAAGGTCAGAATGTTCTCAAATAAATTTATCAAATAAATTAAATTATATTTTGTTGATTTTCTGAGTGAAAATGAGCGTCACTAAGACTTTTAGTGATAATCTAATCATAACAAACTTAAATACTTAAAAAAAAACAGAAAAGTAAACAAAAAAACAGCCTTGCCACCTCCGCCCCATCTCTGGCAGTCCCGATCACCGGGTTACTGAACCTGGGTTTGCCTTTTGCTTTTTCACAAGCGTTAGTCTCAGTTTAACATTTATTATTCTCTTCACCCGTGCTTTATTCCCTTTAAATTACATGTTCCGTTTAACCAGTCTTTTCATTGGCCATACATACATTTACATTAGACACACTGGATATTGGTACTTTCTTTTATCTATTTTATTATTTAAAACTGATGGTTCTATCAAAATAATTATTTTAATTTATTCTTAAAACGTGTACCGATATGCAGATCGGTTTTTTTATGTCTAGATGGTAAATATTGCTTAGTTGTAATGCAGTATATTGGTTTACTTCCTTTGTATGCATTGTAGATTGTAATGTGTATTTCATAATTCATGCAGTGAAGTGTTAAATCATAGATATTTTTTAAATATGGGCAAGTGTGAAGAACTTTTTACAACTTTGAAGAACATTTGCATAATGTTCAATGGTTTTTTCCAAAGACTGTACATGCAAACCAAGAAACATTTAGGAAACCTATTGTTAAAAGTGTAGATCCCTCTACCCTTTATCCCTTCCTTAATATTTCCTCTCTCACCCTGCCACACTGCTGCTGGATGAGCTCTCAGTGATTTGGGAACTGGCAATCCACTTGGTCTCCCCCACTACAGTCCGAGCATGTGGCAACCGTCCCACATCTTTCACGGTCATCATTAAGTGGCGGGAGGACTTGAGTACACGGACAGCCTCGTCATGGGGGATGCTCAGGAAGCTCCGTCCATTCACCTCCAGGACCTGATCACCCACCTGTGCAGAGGAAGGGCCACAGAGAGGATAGGGTGGGTGGGCTGGGCACAAGGTGGAGGAGTCAGCAGTAGAAGCAGAGGGACCAGGCTGGAGAGCCAGAGTTTGAACAGTGATCAAGTGGTTTAGGGATTAGAAAGGTTATAGAGTGAGAGAAGAACATTAGTCATGAGGAGTAATAGGAAGAGTCTTTTCCTTCAAAGACAGGATGATGGTGAGCACAAAAGTGTTGCTACATGCATATTCTTTACATACACACATAGCGAATTATGTTGCCTTCAGAAGATCTTCAGATGGTCCTATGCATCTCTTGCAAAAATGCAATAAAAATGTCTTTGCTTGAAAAAAGTTACATAGGGATATATTGGTACTGTTCTCTTTTTACAGATTTAATTTGCTTTGGTGATTTGGATTTATACTGTTGGGTATTTTACCACATCAGAACTAAGGAAAAATTTAGACAAGTGTAAAAATATTTTATAAATTCTATATTACTGAATTCTATGAAAGTAAAAAGATTTAAAGTAGGACAATGGTAAGAATTAATACATTTTTTTCAATACAAACAAAAAGGAACCACGATTTAAAGAAGGGACAAAAATGAATGACCTTACATGTAAAAGCTTAATTACAAAAGAATCAGCTCAAGCCAATACTTGAGGGACAGATAGATAAATGGATAGACAGAGAGAGATTGGGTTACTTCATTCAACAGTGTCCACATTTGAATCCTAATGACATGTGTAACAGTCACTCTCTATCAGGCTCAAGGTATTGAAAGTTGCAGATTATTTGCCTCAAGGCCATCCTTCACCCAGTTTTACAGTGAAGTAATGTAATGTAAAAGTAATGTAAAAATATTTAAATACAAGCCAATTTTTTGTCAGTCATTTATCAAACGAATGTTCACACAATGCAAAATGCTCAAATGGTGTAGAATCTATCCTTAAGAAACAGTCTATTTTAAAATATAAGAGATAGAGTCCCCAACCATTCATTATAATTTACAACATCAAAATGTAATCTAGAAATTTAAAAAACACAAGATATCATAATTTCTTCACTATTCCAAATGTGACTTCTGAAAATAAGTTGAACTTAGGTCATGGTGTTTGGCATATGAAGGCAGTATAAATTGTGATAAGAAGGCAGTATACATCATCTTTTGACATGTTAGCCTAGCCTCTTTTCCACTCTTCAATCTCTTCACCCAGTCATTTTATTTCACTTAATCTTTTCACTCCATCTCTATGGAGTTCATTTTCTGTCAAAAGAAATCATATAGAATGCAATAATAGGATCATACTTTTATGAAACTGCAATGAATCTGCAAATGTGCTTTTGAGTACAATCCTCACGACAACAAATCCTAACTTACCTCTATATAATGTTCATTTTGTGATTATGAATCACAGTTCACATTAACAGCTATCATGCTATTTGTATCAATCATTTTATATACTGCCAGAATACATGATTACAACTCCAGGGTCTTGACAGAAACATTGTGCAAGGTGTAATCCAGGTTAATGCTCCAGAGAACTAATGGGACTGGGCTTTAAACAGAGTCTGTGCTCTGGTTAATGGCACTTTAGTAAGCAAGCAGTTTGTGTACAAAACAAGCCCTACAAGTTGCAGTGACAAACTGTCAAAAGAACACATGTGAGGCAAACATAGTTTCTGTAAGACAAAAGTCATAGTACACTGAACATTTAATTCATGTAAGGGCACATTGCAGTTGCATCAAGGTACATTTTGTGCGGTGTCTAAATATACATATTTCTTCCCATTGTTAAAATAAATATCTCTTTTGAGACCTGATGCAATTTTACACCTGTTTTAAAAGGTGGGGGAATGCTGATGCTGTGAGTTGCTCAAACTTTAGTAAATTTCATGTAAGATCTCCACATACTTTTTGTGCAATCCTGACAAGTTTTGGGGCCCTCCATAAAATGCATATGCATGAGGAAGAGACGCGCATTTAGCATTTTACCAAGCACACAGTCCATAAACTCTGTCCCAGTTTTGTGGAAACATGTAGGCAGAATCTATCTGAAACACACCTTAAACTGGGGCAAAAAGCTTAGCATATTATACCTTCATTGTTGTATGTTATACTCTCTTTAGACTAAAGAAAAACTTATAGATCATGTTTCTTCCTTCAAATTTTGTTCAAAATATATATCGAGAATCATGTGTAAATATATTGTGAATCAAACTAAACTGTAGGCTGACTGTGTTGTTACACCCTTAATATCTTATCTTGTCCCTCCATTCATCCTGAGTCATTATCTTCACATTATCTCTGTCTCTTCTGTTTATTTCTCCCTTCCCTGTTCTCTCTCTCGTTCTCCCTCCACTTTTCCTCCCTTTGCAATTGCATAGTTTCCATTCATTAGGACAAAGGGAGTGGGTATGATGAAAAGCTTCTCTCTCCCGCCTCTTCCCCCCACCTCAATCCATTCTTCCTTCACATATCCAACCCTGCATTCAGATAATTCAGTTTGTGAATATCTACTGGTGGCTTAACTGACTGCAAGCACAATCTATCTCTCTGGATTGATGCCTAGTCTGCCCCTCTGGCCCACAAGACAATCTCTAGGGTAATTAAGATAGCTCTCCAGTGGTGATGATATTAATAAATGTGGAGTTGATCAATATGGACATGAATAGTAATGCTTTGTTTTCCATGTGAAGTCCAATGACCATGGAGCAATCGACTGAGGAATCACAGGAACGGCCATTCTCCTCACTACTCTTAATTCCCAGGTCCTACAGCTCATAGATTTGATCTGCCCGTATCGCTCAGCTCCATGTATAGCTCCGGATACGCAAAGCACAAAGGAGAGCAGGCCTTTATCCATCTTATCTGACAATGGATATGCTTATTAGAGGAAACACAAACTGGAGGACCTTAGGGAATAGAGCCAAAGATAGTTTCTTTAAAAGCAAAACAGATCCAATTTCATTAGAGTACGATAAGGTTTAACTAATTTTGGATTAATACAATAATATATTTTGAAAGAAAGCAAATTTGAGCCCCTGCAACGAACCACTAGAAGATAAAAGGGGAAGTAGATGCCTTTTGAAACCTATAAGAGGTGTAAATAAAATAGGTTAAAGTATGATTATGTTTTTAGAATGTTTTTGGACTTGAATTAGGACAGCGGTATTGTGTTCTTTATGTTCACACTTTAGAAAATTGAACTTTTCCAAAAAAATGTACAATTACTGTCTGCTGAGCAAGTAAATTGACTCATGAATAACAAGGATGAAGATGATAGGAAATGCCACAACTCCAAAGAGTCAAAAGGCCTTTAGGAGAAGAGCCACATAAGAAGAGGTATTTTTTCAACCAAAAAGCCCATGAAACTGTAAGCTTGATGTATTTTTTAACTTGTGAGCTCTTCCAGGTTCATGCTGACCTTCAGCGTGAAGATTGCAATTCCACCCAGGGATGCACAGACTATAACGGCAGCATATAAAAGCCAGGCCTGCTCTTAATTACTTAATCTTCCCTGAACTGTGCCCTGTTCCAAGAATGCACCTAACCTTCATCCCCAGCATGGGGCCCAGCGATATTACACTCAGGCGGTCAGGTGAAGGTGGGCAGGAATAGGGGTGGGGTGGGACAGGCTGTCAGCAGGACTCTGACACAACAGCATGGAGGTCAATAGTCATTATCATCACATTAACTCTGTCTCTTCTGTTCACTTTTTCTGTCCCTACCTCCTCTCTCTCTCTCTTTTCACTTTTTCCACTGTTTCTCAACCCCTCTCTTGGTGCCTGTTTCTATCTGGCAGGATGTATGAAGAGAGGGAATGATGATAGGAGGTGTCCCTGTCTGTCTGAACCACAGCACCTCTGGCATTTTCCTCCTTTCTTCTCCTCTGTGATGGACGAAGGAAGGGGGGAGAGATGAGATATTGACTCTTTCCTCTTTCCTGCTGAGGTGAGCCTAGGAGGGAGGCCTGGGGCCAGTTTCGATCCAAAAAGAGAGACAGTAATAACAAAAATCTTAAGTGAGGAAGCTGCACTTTTATAGCATGCAGGACCTCTCACTAGAGCTCTATAACATATTCTCAGAATCTGCCCTTAGACAACAGGGATAAATCACTCATTCCTCCTCAAGCAGAGGGACCAAGTGGGATTGAACAGAAGAGTGGGCTATATGATATGTTGTGATAAATTATGTCTAGATACCATTATCTGAGTATATCTTAAGAACACGGGCCAAGTGCATGCTTGTTAAAACTGTATAATATTAATATTAATCCTGCAATCCTAAAATTAAGGTGCCAGCTCCTCACTGGATGGTTCTTCAAAGAACTATTTTTGTAAATGAGATGTTTGAGTGTGAAGAACATTTGTAAGTTTAAAGAACTTCTAAATAATGTGAAAGTTTTTAGAGGAATCTTTAAATTGGTAAACTACATTTAGTGAAGTCTGTCACACTCACACACCATATACATGGTTAATTGGGAAACCTAAAGGATTCTTCTAAATTTCATTTTTATGAATTGTGACTTTTCAACATATACTGAGGTCAGATTTCTTTTGGTATTTCAAAAATATCTTGATTTTATACAGCTCTAAATATACATTACACTCTGAGAAACTCTTTATAAAAAATCCAAGTCATTTGATCATGGGTGTGCTTACAGCATCAGCCCCACATGTCCCCTGCTCATTTTGCTCCAATAGAATGCATACAGATGCCTAGTTTTGATCATTCACAGTAATTTCCATGAAAGAACTTTAGAGAAATTTGATTTTTTGAAAATATAGCAAACTATATTGAAATGGCTGCACCCATAAGTTATTCTTTAACAAAGTCTGTTTTTTCCACCTCCTTCATATTATGAATAAAATAAAAAATAATTTTACTTATAGTATATGATTTTGTGAAATGTATTGTGAAGATCTATACCACCCACACTGATGACAATGTGGCTGAATTGTGGGACTGTAAATGAATTGGCACATACACTTCCAATTTTAGTGTGCAGTTCACAGATCCATCCAAAAATTAATAGAAATTGGAAAAGCTGAGCTCCAGCATTATCTAATCTCTATCAGTAGAATGAATGAAGCTCACAAAAGGCTTTTTCTTTTTTGACAATAGCTTTACTAATTTGACCATCATAAATTGTAAGCCCCTTCCATTAAAATGTTTTATAACCATGCAGCCAAAAGTGTTTCATCCGTTCTTCATTTAGCAAAGTTACGGAACTTGGTTTGAGCAGTGGCCCAAATGTGCAACAGAGTGGCTTGAAGCCATCAAGCAAAAGCACCATACTAACTGCTCTTTTTTTGCGCCCCTCTAGCAAATAAGCCACAAGCGTGAAATATTCCAGGACTACCTGTGCAGAGTGAAATAATTTTTTATGTGCTTGTCAGGTTTTCAGCTCAATAAATGATGTTCTCCACCTGTAAAGTAGGTTGTTTCTCACTCAACCTGAGGAGGCTGGTCAGTCATTTACCATGAATCTTCATGGCAAAAATATACAGATCTCTAATCATGATATATAATAATATCCTTACCGTATAATAAGAATTTTATCAGTACTGAGCATCACAAAAATGCTATATGTTCTTCACGTGTATTTGAATTCATTTGGCCGTGCACTGAGAATGTCCTTGACTATAGATATATACGTGTGACTATATACATGCGTGTGTGTTTGTGAGAATGTTATCTAACCATGTAAACCTTTTAGCCACTGTAGGTTAAAGCAATGTATTTTTGTTTTGAATGAGGAGGGTGCTGAAGTGACAGAGACTACCCCTTCAAATGAGCTAACACTAGGCACCAATTAGGCAAAAATCCTCACCTTTTCATGATCATAGCAAAACTGGCAGGCATACATGTCAGATGAACTGAAAGGTTCTAATTGTTTACCTTATTAAGGTTAAAGATCTTGATTTAAGCAAGCTTTGTTTGTAGTGTTTTCTCTCTGGCTAAACTTTCATAAGTCTACAGTATCAATTCACAAGTTATTATCGCTGAATTCCCTATGTCTGGTATATCCAGCCTTGTTACCAAAGAGCATCTTAAGGTTTCTAGGTGATATATTTGGAATAAGTAAGAACAATGATAAGCCTCCATTTTGCCTTTGGTTCGGAAAATTGTTATTGTTTATGCTGCACAAGGAAATATTACACATAAAATAGAATATGACAAATGAATATGTCATTATATACCAATATATAAAGCTTTGGCTCTTATAGGTTTACTACTGTTTTCTTGGAAGGGGTTTCTCTGGTTCAGGTACATTTTAAGGCTCTCCTTAAGTTTTATGTACTGGAGTATGTATTTAATCCAGACATCATCATATCATATCAAATCAAATTATGACATGACAGTCCCACAACTGACATAACTGTACGACTGAATAATTGATTGTTTGATTTAGAAGGGGAAAGCTCCACTATGCCTGCTTATCAATATTAGACATCCATCAAATGATATACAGTTGACCTCTGCATTTGAACTACATTAATTATGGTGTGTTTATGTGTGCGTGTGTGTGTGAGAAAGACGGGGTTATAACTGTCTAAAGTGAGAGAGAAAGAATGCAATGAGAAAAAGAGTCATCCTGCAGTGGAGCCATATTAATGCATTCGTCTTAGCAGGTCAGCAGAGGTGCTGGTCTAGCAGCAGATGAGACAGTATCTGTATCTCAGCACCAGCGAGACAGTAGACTTCCCAGCGTAAGATCTCATTATTCTATCCAATTAGGGCTCTATGGCCCGCATCAGCCATTAAGAGCTCCAGCATTTTACAACAACACGCTCCCTGTCCTGTCCTCAAGGGAAGAGGGATGAAGACAAGAGAGGAGAAGGGCACACAGAATGTTTGCAAACAAGTATCAGTGATGCCAGCGGAGACTGCATGGTCAATCTTTATTGAGGAGACAGGATTAAACCATCCATCATAGCTGTCCCAGATAGGCAAAACAGAGACGGGACAAGCTTATTTAAACATTTGCAACATTATCATCACATCACATCATCACATACTCTGATGAAGTGCACTGATCTGGTAAAAAATAGGTGTTTGAAAAAGAACTTCAGCCATTATTTTGGTTAAACCTGCAAAATGTTAGCAAACCATTGTTTAATATTAACAAAACCTTTTTTTTAATTAAAAAGTTTAGCAAAAGAAGGCAAGATGCCCCCAAAATCAGGCTTTAAGGGAATATACGTGTAGTTTTGTAAAAACTGATTCCTGAGTGCCCACAATCCAACCCCCACCCCAATAAAGCATTTTTGAATTTTTGCAAGCTTATCCAAATTAAGTGAATTACTGTGGACACAGTTTTCTCAGTGTCACTGGATCTGATGTGATCTGACTGCACGCTAGACAGCAATGCCACTATGGGCATAAACGTGAGCAATGGGTTGCCATTTCCACAAATATACCTCCTTTCATAGATAAGCATATCATCTCATTGGATAACTTACATGGCTCTAGGCATTACAGAGGAAGCCTCCATGTTTGTGAGTGCCTGTGTGAAATGGATAGCCACTCTAGCCGGGCCGTTGATCTGTGTGTGTGTGTTTGTGTGTGTGTGTGTGTGGGTGTGTGTGTGTGTGTGTAGCTTGTCTGCTCCTGCTGTAATAACACGATCACTCAAGGTGTCTTGTGGCCTGCTTCGGAGGCTTGCTTGGTTCTTTCCTGAGCTCTGGATCACACTCAGGGGGAAAAGCTCTTCACTGTTTCTCTCTACCTCACTCTCTCCTCACGGAGCAGGACCACTGTGGGCCATCTGTAGAACCACACTATTCTCACAGCACAGCTGGATCATTAGCATTAGCATTAGATCAACTCATTAGCATTATTGCTCCAATGAAAGGCAACATGTATAGTGCAAAATTTCTACTTTCAGCTACTGAGCCCTGAAAGCTCTACCATTCAGTGTGCAGCTGTCAGAGTTTTTTGGTCCATCCTATATTGTTCAGTTTTACTCTCTCCCTCTCTGTGTTTCTCACTGGGTATTTCCTCTCCCTCTAATTTTCAGGGTTCAGAGTGTTTTCTCTCTGCTGGCCAATATTGGTGATTTGCTCACATAAACAGTGTTGGGCAGCTGCATCAATGGCAGTTCAAAAACCTTTTGGCTTCATGTGTCTTGAAGGAAGCATGTAGCACTGACCAATAGGCAGAGTCCTATCATTTGGCAGACACTTTTATCCAACGCTACATGTAGATGAATGAGTTAGAAGTCTCGTGCAAGGACTCCAATTGGTGCAGTGTGGTGAGCTGCCCAGGTTGGAAATCCAACCCGGCTCTCCTGCTTGGAAGGCAATGATGTTACCCACTACACTAGCCTAACTAGCGAAAGAGAATTTTCAAGACTAAACTGGGAGAATAATTGGGTAAAATCCCACCCAAAACAAAAGACTAAACAGCTTTATTTGGAAGAAAAATATACGTCTGACACCTGTTGCATTTAATTCTCCTGTTGTGGTTTCAGCACTCAATATTGCAATATTGCAGCCATTCACTAAATCAATAAAAATATGCAGAAAATGAGATGTAAAGTCTTATATTAAGCATAAAATCAGCCACTTGTGTAAGCAAAATTTAGTTAGATTTTCAGAATTTCTAGTTCTTCACATGACTATTAATATCTTAAAAAGTACTAAGGAAAGTGTCAACACTTCATACTCATATTGAATGTCAACTTAAATATAGTCTTGCCAAGGGTGAAATGAACTTATATTGAATCCCTAGATTTTATTATTGTGTGTGGATGTGCTTATTTAACATTTCAAATGTTATATTTACAGATTTCCTTGCTATCTGTAAGCTATTTAGGGTGAATTTCAGGTAAGTGTGTGTCCTTATTTTGTGCAGTAAATGACTTAAAACATAGTGTCAAAGTGAGACTGATGAAGGTCGTTGTTCCTAAAGTTAAGAAAATAATCTTACACTCAAAGTGCTTTGTAAAATAAATATTGTCATCAGAGAAAAAACTAAGATTCATTGACCTGAGATATTTTCGCTTTTCTATGATTTTGTTTTTTTGCAACTTTTCACATGTTAAAACCTCCTTATTTTGGTCACTATTCTGGCAGAAATTGCCCTTCATACTGAGGAAGCCAAATATACACAACATATTGGGAAGTAGCTGTTTAATGTGAACAAAAATTCAATTACTGAACTAAACAACTGAAAAGTTAGTGAAAGAAAGCACAAGGGTCCACAAACTTGCAATGTATGTGTGGTTCTGTAAATATGTTTGTGTTTGTGTATGTGTTATGTGAGGGTGTGTTGAATACATGCAGTGCTAATGTAATGCATTTGTATTGTGCGGATATGCCTGCATGTGCTGCATGTGCTGGTATAAATGAGTGATTGTGCCTGCATGTTTGTGCACTTGTGTGGACCCAAACACAACAGCAGTTATTTGAAAACTCTGTCAGTTTAATCTGGCTGGCAAGCAAGTGAGCAGTGATGCGTTGTTCATTTTTTCTGACAACAAAAGCTTGCTGCCAAAAGACATTCACAGGCCCATAGCTATCTTCCTCCCTCATACCCCCTCCATCTCTGGACTTTATATGGATCCAGCCCAGCTGAAAACACACAACCTCTTTTGATCTTCTGATTGTGTAAATCTAAACGTTATGCTCCAAAGAAAACAGACATAACTCCATGAGCCTAGAAATTTCCAAGACCCTGTGTAATGATGATATTTATCTAAAACCAAAGCATTGAACAGAAAGCCAATGCAGTGTGAAAATGGAATAAAAGCAGGTTGTCTGAGTAAATTACTCAGCTATAGAGCATAGAAGCAGTGAGTAAAACAGCCAGACGTTTTAAGGCGCACATTCACATCTGACACAACTTCAGACACATACATCAAAAGGGACCAAAATATCAAAAGGAAATTTGTTGAAAACATATGGTGGTGGTAGACAAAATCAAAGAAGAGCTTATGCTGACAAACAGTGTCTCTGGTGGGAAGCCCTACACGGCATGCAGCTCAGAGAGGATGGGCAGATCTCATAGTGCCAAGGCTCATCTGGATCTGCCTGCTGAGTCTGTAGGGGGTTAATAGACACATCTAAGCAGATTGATGTGAGTGTGACACTGGCAGGATGTGTGTGTCGCTCCCTGCCCACATATACAGAGCACATAGTCCACCAGCATCCTGTAACTGCACAATGCAGCACCATCATCAGAGCAGCTGACACAGACACACACACACATTAACAGAAGATGATATTAAATGGGAAGGAGAGATGGAGACTTCAGAAGTGAAAAACATGCAGACAGTGAAAAGCAGAGAGATGGTGGAGGAATGACAGAGGAAGAGTTGGAACCAGTGACAGTGTGGAGGAAATGAACGTTTTGGGGGACTGTAGCACAACATATCTGAGAGGAATCAAAAGCAGCAGAAACAACAGTGAGGCTGTGGACTCCAGTATTGAGGGATAGTACATGCTCCGCCCACAAATGCGCTGGTTGTAGGGATGTGCAATTACATGGGAATGATATTAAAATTACAGGATGAGAGATTTTGATCTCTCAGGTTTAGATTTGACCAGTACTTTAAATAATTGATGACATACCATACATCTACAACAGAACAGCAGAGCATTCAGGTCACGGTGGTCTACTGTGATAAAATGTCCGCATTTTATTAATTTGACTGCATTTGAAACCCTATAGAAATAAAATGTACATTTCTGCACGTTCCCAACCTAGATAGGTTTAGATTATATAAATGTTACGTATCAGCATATGTACATGAAAAATATCATATTGGATATTGGCGTCTGCTTGCAATTCCCATATCATAGCACTTTTTGTTATTCATTTTAAATCATATTTTTTATATGCATATATGCATATACCAACTTTATGAAAAAAAAACCCCAGGAAATATGGCAACATTTTGCATCAAGCTACATCGATAAAGTTGGGTTATTTGATAGCTCGACTTTGATCTCTATGTACTCCCGTTCTGACAGAGGAACCTTTCACTTGCATGAAAAATACCAATCCATTTTTGCCAAATGTTTTGAGTTGTGTGCTATAGTTGGTTTGACTAAAAAAGATATAAAGATTGTCCAGTCTTGCAACAGTTGTTAACAAAAACACATATGTGGCTGAAGCATGAATAGGTCAATTAGCATGGGATTCAGCACAGGAAGGGGGGGGGGGGGGGCAGGGTGAGGAGTGGGAGAAGCAGACTGTACCTTTAGTCCTCCGCACTCAGCTGCAGACCCTCGGTCCACTCCGGTGATGTAAATCCCCAAAGCATACTCAGCTCCACCCCGGATCATCAAACCCAGAGAACGTCCATCATCCAGCACCAGATTCACCTGCAACACAACACGACACTGCTGTAGGATATACACATATTTTGTTTTCTCTCAATCCACCTGTCTTAATCTATGTCTACACTGTTGTTCAAAAGTTTAAATTAACTTTTCATTTCATGTTCATTTTAGCTTTTTTACATTTTTCAATTTAAGTTTTTGGGAAAGTTATGATAAATAACTAGCTGCAATGGTCCATCCATAGCAATTTCTTGTCAAGTAATTTGCTTTAAGAGTACTTTACTACTGTTCTTGGGGTTAATAAGTCATTGTGGATATTAATTGTGTTATTACTTCATTCTCTATGTTATACAGCTTTCTCTGTCATTCACAGTCACCAGTTCTGTTCATCATTATGGACAAACTAAAAAAATTTTCTTTTATTTTTTTTAGAAAGAAAGTTATCTGAAACCACTGAAGTTCTACAGTACTACTATTATATTAGAATCATTTTATACATGTATCTGGAATGAAACAGATTTTATGTAATCTGATTCTAAATCTTTTTAATACAATATTTATATCTCTTTTCTCTCTCACACACACATGCATGAATGCAAACATGCACAAAACTGCACATGAAAGGGGTATTTTCAGAAAAGAGTACCCGAGTGTTTATTTTGGTCAAAAAGCTTGATGTAAAAGAAACGGCTGCAGGTCATAGCCTGTCTGCTAAATGTATTTTGAACATGAATTGAGCAAGAACAGGTACTAATATACCTGCTTGAAATAAACAAGTTAGCAACGTTAAGAAAAAATGCCATCTATTACATATACTAAATATATAGTATTGTCCTACTGGTATCTCTAACAGTATGAAACAAAGTCTGGTGGACTGTTTTCGATGGATTTTTGACACACAGTGTTACTCCATTTGTATGTATCTGATCAGTAGATGACTTGATTACTAATGGAACTCATGTAATAGTGGTAACATACAGTGTTATGTGAGACTTTATTATCCTGTGGGAAAATTTCTTTTGCAACCAGCTACCACTTTCTTTCCCTCTGCAGAAAAGATAACAGGAGTCCTGCACTTTTAGCTCACCAAACATCCCCTCAAAGCCAATCACATTGTTGCTGTTTGCCCTCTTCATTATGGGGTCACTAGAACAGAGGCTCAGGGATCGATGCAGTCCAGTGCACTGCCTGAAGCCTATAGCCTTCACCATCAAGCACCAGCAAACTGTATAGCAAGCCTAACACCCCCTAGTACTCTGCTAAAGGTTAGCGCTAGCCATCCCTGAAAGGTCAGTATGGAAGCCAAACTGCATTATGTGGTGTGTCATTGTTTGTAATGCCATACATTTATAAACATCCCCACGGTGAATTATGGATTGGATTTCTGAAGAAAGTAGCATTAGCTAAACGGATTCCAACGTCCACTAGTGCTCTCAGCGTTTACTGAAACTGCTGTTACGTACCTGGGAATTTGTCAGAACTATATTGCAAATTGCTCTGCTCTGACATGTAGGTGAGCAAACAGAATGGTAAATCAGAGTGAGAACAGGGTGTTTTTGCTGCAGTGTGCAGTCCTTCTGGAACCAGAGAGCTACATTAGACTCTAATTTTGCCCTTTAATGCACCAACGTTCTCTTGGGTTGTGTGGATGCTCTCCAGCCACTGACAGATTTACACCTGGATGAGCGAGTCATAAAACTCTCCCAATAATCATATTTAGCAGGTTCTGGCACTCAGATCGAGACAGAGGCAAAACAGGGTGAGATGATAAACAGCAGAAAGTCAGATTTAAAAGATGAATTGAACTGATGCTATGAGTAGCAAGAAATAGAAAGGAATGAGGTGGGAGGTATAAGGTTGCACTAAATTTTCTAGAATCCTTAGTCCCTGTCTAACCTAAAGGTTAAAGTCACAATATGAAATCACTGACTGGAAACATGCATTTTCTTTGAAAATATATTAGTGTGTTAGTATGTCCAGAGAGAATTCCATTACACTTCAGTTTAAAGAATATAAATAAATAAATACATAAATAAAATCTATTTGCATTGCACTGTTTAGAGTGCTTCATTAATAGAACAAAACTGAACAAACAAAACATGCAGGAGTAAATGAACAATAACAAAACAATTGATGGATAAACTGAATAAATAAATGCTGAGTTTATTTGAAAACAGAAAGTGTCTGCCAGATATGAGAAGGCAAAGCAAGATTGGAGCTTAATCAGCATAAAAATCATGCTGCTTCAACATTTTGCTTAAGCTTTATTTTTGGAATATTCTCCAAGGGTTTTTATGACTTTAAGGTGCACTTAAGAATATGGTTTGTCAGACACTGCAGTGTATGAAGGTGCAATGGTTGCAATGGTTTTTGTTTTTTGGTTTTTCACAACAGTAGAAATTTCAGGCAGCTTCTAGCGTACAGTAAATAAGGGAACTTGATGTAAAGCCAATTTAAAGGTCTATTTAGATAGAGAGTTAGATATTTGTGACAGGTTTTAACAAGAAACAAAAAATTTTTATGTGTAATTTTAATCAGAGCTTTGTTGTCATGGTTGCAGTCCAAGCAAGTGTGTGTCAAGATGATGGCAGAACTGTTCATACTGGTCGTGGCAAAATGACAAGCAACACACATATACACATATTACAAGCAATACCTTGATTATAAAAATGTTCAGGGTAAAAGAAGAATTTTTTAAAAGGTATTTAAAAATTGCACCAGACTTGATGTGAAGGTTACACTACTTTAAAATTGTATCAATTTTAAAATGTACTTGGTTTCAATAGGTTTCAATCAACTCACAGCAGGAACTAGACAGGCTAAAGAACAGCCTCTACATGACGGGTTAGCTTTAACATGGTGTTACAAGCACCTAAAGTAAAACACTGAAAGCAGTCTGTATCTCTTCATATAAATTCAAAATAGTCCGACTTTTTAAAGTAAAGTGTCCTCTTATAGTCCTGTGTGAACACATCACAGCACAGCACACAGTGTGAACAATGTGGAATTCTTTCTCTGCATTTAACCCATTCACCAAGTGAAGCAGGGGGCTGACACCACCCTAATCACTAGGCCACCAGCCGCCCATTTACTAAACCACAATTTACTAAACTTGAGTGTTTGTTAGTTGCTTTGGATAAAAGTGTCTGCCAAATATGTAATGTAATGTAAACTACTACTATATGTCATATAAATTTTGTTTGCTCTTCCACTTTGTGATATATATATAATGTATAATATCTCAAACATCAAATTTGTATATGTATTGAACTGTCTGTCTCCATAATGTAACCAGACTTACTTAGCAACCATTACAAATAGCCCCTTAGACTCTGTTTACATCCAGTCACTGCATGAATCTTGAGAGTCAGAATTAAATCTAGAGAAGGCCAAGTCACATAAAAATGCAAGTGTAAACACACCCAAGATAGAAAGATATAAATAAATCTGATGACTCAAATTACCTCAGTAGGTGGTCTGAGACAGATTTGAGCCATGTTACAGCAATGTAAATGCACTCCCACCACACCAGCACTGGGGTCTCGGTCTTAGCAATTAACTTTGTCTATGTGGTAAGTTTCAATACTTGCACTCATGCTGCTTTTGGCTGCATTGTTCTAAAATGGAAGAAAAAAAGATGAAAACAAAGGAAGATGAAAATAAGCAGCCGTTTGTTACTAGAGATGTGTAGGTTGCTTTTGTAAAAAAGAGCAATTCAGCTCAAATATTAGTGGCTCAAAAATTACTAAACACCAAATGTGGTAGGTTGTGCCCTGTTCTCAGCTATAATATTGGACTACACTGCACTCTCAATGGGCTTTCTCCAATATAAGGACTCTAAAATGTGGTCCTTGGTAAAATTCGCCTTAACAGAATTAAAAGTGATTACAGACAGTCCTGCTTTGTTCCAGTCTGCTGCAGGCTGAGTAATTGTGGAACAGGTACATGAGCTGGATGCTTTGTATTGGTTCACAAAAATTTCAGCCTGAATTCAAATGTCCCACCTCAGTAATTCATTCTAAACATCTTGTCCACAAAAACGAAAGTTAGAAAACACACCATTATATCATTACACTGAAAACTTCCAAACGTTTTTGTCATTATAACACAGATGGCTGAGCTCTCTCTGACTGCAAACAGATAGCTTGCTCCTTCAGGTTCATTTATCCTAGGTCTAGAGAGAAGTGCTGTCCATTAATCATTGATGATTTTCACAGATAGAGTTCAGTCCAGAAATTCCTGTTTCATATAGTGGGTAAAGGATGACCCAAAGAGACTGAATGGGCTAGTGGTCAGAGAGACTGTGATCAACTAGCTGCTGGAGACACACATCAGAGTGTGGCACGGTAGAGGCTTGTTTTGGAGAGATAAAAGTAATGAGTACTTTAAATAAGAGACAGGCCTCATCTGTCATTTACAGATCCTTTCAGCTAGACCCCACCACCCATCTACATAATTGCAAACTGTAATTACATATTGGTCATATCAGAGCCTGCCAAAACTTTTGAATGGCTCCTGGTTAAAATAATACATTACTACAGGAGTACAGTTAGAAGTTCAGAAGGTGTGCCACTCAAATTAATATTCCTATGCATTGTGTAACATATTGGCTCTTTCATTTTGTCCACTTTCAGTATGTCATTCAGGTTGGGAAATATTGCTGTAGAGACACTTGCTGACTTAGAAAGAAACCTGCTAAGTTCTTCAAGTATGTCATTTGAATAAAAATTGTCTACTGAACCTACATGTGTCTTCTGACTTTTACATATAATGCTGATAATGGCAGAATAGTGGCAAAAAAGAAATCTGTTCTCTATGAAGTGTTATTTGTTGTGTGAAGGTTGCACTACAGTAAAACAATCACATTCATTTTAGAATGTACTTGGTGTCAATAGTCAACAGTACAGGGTAATATTTAAAATGTCTTTCTGTAGTTAAACATGTCCAAATAAAATGTGTTTTTAGTCACTTTCTTGTATTCCCATTGCAGTGTTGCCAGTTTTCACAAGAATCAGGAAGATATTTCTTAAGGTAATTTTCTACTATTAAAGTAACTTTTTTTCACCTTATGTGTAATTTAGTTATTGAGTTGTATGCATGAGGCACTGAATTCATACCTATATTATTTTATTCCTCTTCTCGGTTCCTGTAATACAGCACCATTTTGAGGCATATAACTCACAGGCTTCTGAAGTAAACACGGAAAGCAGTCAGTAAATTCAAAGGTTTTTCAATTTTTTTTCACACATTCATCAAAAACTATATATGTCATAAAAATAAAATATATTTTTATTTTTAATGTATTGATCTTTGCTCTTTTACTTTAATCCATGTATATATTTTTTATCTGGTTCAAACAGCATAGAATTGTACTTATCTGTATCTGTAATGGAAGGAGACTTTTCTAGAAACTTAGGCCATCAGCTACAATTTACCTTGCCTATAAGGCAAGTTCCAACACTTGCTCTCATCCTGCTTTTGGCTAAATTGTTCTTTAACAGTAGGCACTCAAAACACAAGTTACAAGTTGTCATTTGTGCCAGAAGTTGCTTTTGATGCTTTATAAATAATGGTGCTAGTTGTCAAAAAAATCACGCTCTGGGTATTATTCTGAATTACAGCGTACGTACTTTTCCTGGCTATATTTTCAAAAAAACATATTTCATGCAATAACGTTATGTGAGGTAGCTTTTGGCGGCAACAAACACTTTGGACTTCTTGTTCCTATTCCAACCATGAAAAATATATGTGCATTTCGTATAAAATCTGTCTGATCTGAAAAGGCCCTTAAAACCTATAATAGGAGTATATGGGCATGACTCCTAATGCTACATTCACCTACTCATGTAACCTGATTTACATAGCTACTTTGCTACCATTGCTGACCTCCATGCAGAAGATTGGGGTTTGATACCCTGCCTATGCAAGCACCACATGCTACATCATTAAAAGTACCTGGGCAAGACTCCTAATGCTACATTTGCCAGTATCTGTTACATGATTATATTGTAATTGCTCTGAATAAGGGTGCTTACTAAATGCAAAAATGCAGATAATGAACTTAGGTCACTCCTTTCAGACATCTGAACCTTTAAAAGGCTGAAGTGATGATATGAAGTGATGATTTGCTTTTAAACGGCCAATAACAATACACCTATTGGTTCCCTGACATTTTCCACTGTTTTTCTGTAGCAGGAACAACACTCCACATCACTTCAGTGTGTTTGAATGCACAAAACTGCAGTAGGCTGACTCAGCAGTCATATGTAAATGTGTTGAATTCAAAATGGTTACTTTTGGAGCTTTGTTTCATATTTGGACTGCCTGGACTGAGAAGTATATGGTGCTTTTTAAAACTTTAACAATGTTTACATACCGCATCAAACTATATAATTTCAAAAAAGTGAAGTTTTCTAATCTGTAAACAAGTCAGCATGACTTTATGGCAACAGATTTTTTGCACAAGATTTTTGAGTTATCTCTACTTCAATGCACAATTATTGCCCAAAAGCTGAATTTTAAATTGACCTGACTTTATAGCACATGACATGGGACACTTAAGTGTAAATATAGATGCCGAAATTTTGCCCTTGCTTCACCTTCTTCTCGTCGCCCTCCTGCAGTAGCTGCATGTGGCTGCGGCGTTGGCTATCACTCTGGCGCAGTGTGGCATTGTGGTGCTCCACCAGGTCTGGAGGAGGAGACACACTGCGGCCCTGTGGGTCCACCCAGGTGTAAACATGATTAGTGACATAACCACCTGGGATACGCCCAACAGAGCGTACAGACATTGATAGCTTCTTATTACCCTTCAGCACCTGAAACAGAAAAGGAAAAAGCTTAGGTTAGTGTAATGTGCCTCGTAGGTGAAATTAAATAAGTCAGTGGGAAAATGTTAATCCAGAAATAGAGACATTCAAAACAAAAGTATTCACAAATTCAACTTTCACTCTCCCAATACCGATTCCGATATCTGATCTGAAGGTATCAGCCGAACTCGCATGTAAAACCGATACTAGTGCTCTTATGTTTTATAATAGCAAACTATCATCACATATAGTAAGTTAGACACTGTACTGTCTGTTCTTGTAGCTTTTTGACTAGTAAGTATTACATTTTTAGGTGTGTAGTTTAGGCCTGCTCAGAATTTTTTATTCAACATGTTAATCATGTAAAATTACGTTTGTTTCCTAATCCTGGAAGTCAAGTGTCCAGAACAGTTTGGAAGTTCCGCTCCTCAAACATAACCACTAAAATTGTCAGTTAACAGATGAGTTAAACAAGTTGTGTTTGAGTGTAGAAATCATGAAAATGTGCTGGACACTGGCCCTCCAGGACTGGACTTGTGTACACCTGCTGTAGAGGATATGCACTTATTTTCACTTTGTATGCATTATACTGTAAATATGGATTAGAGGCTAAACATTTAATTATGGAAACAGCCAATGCTCTTTTCAGAACAGTGCAGAA
Source organism: Brycinus macrolepidotus (assembly GCA_037974445.1). NCBI lineage: Eukaryota > Metazoa > Chordata > Actinopteri > Characiformes > Alestidae > Brycinus > Brycinus macrolepidotus. The sequence goes on from JBBPCZ010000023.1 coordinate 13,107,169, forward strand.
TTGTGTTCTTATAACAGTCATTTAAGAAATAATGAATCACTAATAAAATGAAAGGAGGACTATATATTCTCTCTTTTGGGAGCCTTTGACTGCTATTTCTTTTGTCTCTTCCTAATATCTTTTTCCCCTACACCCACATACACATACAAACACACTGTGCTCAGAGCCGTCTGATTGAGGGGCACAGTGATGAACTGAAAGCTCCTCTAGGCTGCGGCTCATTGGCCTCTGATAGCCTGCAATGGCTGCTATCACTTTGCAGATCAAATGTAGTCCGCACTCTCACAGTATGATGCTACCGCTCCAACAGAGTGTGAAATGATTCCGGACTGCGAAATAACATATACACACATCCCATGGTGTATACCCCAATGGTGCCAATCCCACAGGAGTACTCTGACCACCGGGCTCACCACACACCACTAGACATCAATAGTTGATGGAAACTATCATGTGTTTTAGTCACTGGTTCCTTCTTTCTTTCTTTAAATTTTTAAAAAATGTCTTTTTCTCCAGGCTTCGTCCTTTTGAACTTTTGAATGATTGGTATTTATAGCTAGTTAATTTTTTTTTCAAACTGATTTGTAATATTATGAGGTGTATATTAATACTTATACTTTCAGTTTTGATAAAAAAAAATGTTCGATTCTGACAACAGAATTCAATTCAGTTTTAGATATCTGATGCTTTAATACTTAATCATTTATGCATTAAAATGATTCTTCAGAGATCTATACTGCACAGATTGGTTTGTTTAACACAGGTGCACAAGTGCAAGACTTTTTCATTGCCTGTAGACCAAAATAACACCTGAAAACCACATCCCCTTGAATATATAAGCATCTTGAGAAACAAAGCCAGGCATTTGGGCTTGGGTATGTGTGAGCATAAGCCCTGCCCCTCTCCTGCCACTTTATACTAATAGAGTGCACTCAGATGTCTGGTTTTGATCATTCACTATGATTATAACAAAAGAAAGCAAATGAGAGACCCTCAGAAGAGACAGAGGGACATATTAGCAGTGGAGTTTTCAATTTCAACATGCTGTTTCCAACAATCATTTTAAAAGAGATGTTAAACAATTATTTCATTTGCATCTCATAGAGCTGTATTAGAATTCTGCACAGTCAGATCATTTTGTATCAGTCTTTAACACATGAAAGGTCTGTATTGTTCTCTCTCATACAATATACAGCAATCAGAACACAGCAATAAGCAATAAGAAAACTTAAAAAGTCCACATAGAAATAAACTATTCATAAAAAATGTCCAAACCTAAACCCAAAAAAACCCAAACCTAATGCATTTAGATTGGGTTACTCCTCTTCTACACACCACAGTTTTGTAGTGGTAAGCAGCAACTACACAATACAACTTTCATGGTGCTTCAAAGCTAGAAAATGTAGGACTTAAAGAAATTAAAAGGCTGAAGGACTGGAATGAACAAAAGAACCAAAGAGGGAGAGAGAGAGAGAGAGAGAAAGAGAGAGAGCGAGAGTGAGACAGAGAAAGCGAGAGAGAGACCCTGCAGTGAATGGTGATAAATAATGGGTAGCGTGGCAGCAATGAACTTACTGTGCTACTGTACTCTAAAGCGCTGACTGGAACATTGGCTGATAGTGTGTCAACAAACGAACAAAATACAGCATAGGGGGAGAATAATGGAGTTTGAGGAGAATGTGCACTGTAGCATCATTACAAGCGGAAACGTGAGTACTTGGAGAAAACTGCATTTATAATAGCAATGTTAAGCAATATGAGAGAAAAGACATACTGGCCAACACTGAATGTTAAGTTCATATTAATTTAAATGATAAGATGAAACAAGGGCAGATGCTTTAATTTCAAACTTATTTATTAAGGTCTCATGGCCATCTCATCTATGACCTCATATGAAAGTGTCTTAGACCTGATTTGAAAAAGTCAGATTTGTGAATTCAAACAGCTCTGAAAAAAAATCAGATCTATGTCACAATGAGTCAAAAAAATCTGAGCCACTTTTGCTGGCCTTATACTATGAACGTAGCCTCTCTCATTAGGTTGAAGAATGTTTTGCCAACATTACTATAAAACTTGTTTTGAGCAAGATGTGCACACACACACACACACACACACACACTGACTTGCAGAGGTACACTCCTGGCCTCTGTTTATTTACTGCTCTGTCCAGAGGGGCCAATAAAGCACTCGAGACCTGAATTAGAAGTGGAGCTCTGGAGGCAGCTTTGAAAAAGCAGCTGCCAGTATTTGTGCGTGTGTATGTGTATCTTTGTGTGTGTGTGTGTGTGTGTGTGTGTGTGTGTGTGTGTGTGTGTGTATGTGTGTGTGTGTATATGTGTGCGTGGGGGGGGGGTGGGGTAAGGGTGTGTGTGTGGGGTGGGGGGCAAACCACCTGACATGCACAGAGGTTCACAGGAAACAACAGCAAGCATACATAAACATAAACATGCAACCTGAGCCCACTAGCATGGATTAGCATCATAAAAAGGGCCAATTAGAGGATGACAAGAGGCAATTGGGTATGGCTAGCTGTGATGTTCGCTCAGAATATAATTATGTGATTATACAGTGAAGGAGTGGGCAGAAAGAGGGAACCATTTGTATGTCTTTGAATGATACTGAAGCTGGAAGGCAGATAGACCTCAGACTCCAAAGAAAAATGTGCCATTAGTTCAATGAGCACTGCACCTGCTAGAGTGTCCAGGGTGTATACCTGTGTGTGTTTGTGTGCTCAAGTGACTCTAGTTCAGTTCCTTTGTGTAAGTCTTCTAGCAGATGTATGCATCAAAGGAGCATTAAAGGAATGGGCCATTTGCAGTAATGAACCTCCAAAGCATACAAACACCCAGTTATGATTCACATACACCCTCAATCCATCTTACTCTTTGTTTTCATTCAGGCCATCCGTGGCATCTCATTTATGTACCCTTCAGTGCCCTTCACAGTCTGATTGTCAACATGAAAAATTTCCCTCACTGAATAACAAGACTACTCAACACTGCTTTGGTTCTAAAGGGAGAAAGACAGAGGGTCAATAAAAGCACATATTCATTTTTACAAATTCCTGCTTACACTAATCAATTAAAGTTATATTTAAAGGGTCCATATTATTCTGTAAATGCCCTCTGCTCTGATTGGCTGGTCTGTAGTGTGCCTCATTCAAAAAGTAGTTACATCACTCCTTATAACTTCAGAGAAAATGGGTAGGGCTAAACTGCTGCAGTCCAAATAGGCCAAAGAGTGCATATAAATGCTCTGGCTTGTGTGACATCACAAAAACAAAGATTTCAAAATGCTCAGTTTTCACAGCTTAGTTTCCATATGGAGTGAATGAACCGAGTGATGAATGGTACATTTTGAAATGTTATTATATCAAACTAATCTATTTTAAAAAGGTGAGGATTTTTTTATTCTTTATGATATGGGCCCTTTAATAAATCAAAACACATTTAATGACCATTGACAGAAATGGGAGTTCAGATATTTGAAGCTTTCTACCTAGACTGTTGTGAGTGAGGAAGGCAAGGACAGCAGAGGTATCCTTCATTAGACCATGGCAGCAGCGGGGCAGTGTGACTATAAAACTTTAGGGTTAAACTGACAGTTAGTACATCAGAAACCCACCCCCGCTCTCTTTCTCTCTGTTGCTCCCTCTTTTCATCCATCACTCCACTCAGCACTGCATCTTCTCATCCATCCCTCACTTTTATTTATGAGTTATTCATAAGCAGTCTCCACAGCGACAGGATGACAAAGGGATGGGGGAGAGGAGAGAGAAAGGTGAAAAAAAGAGAAAGAGAAAAAAATGGTCAGTCAGGCTATTTGAAATGGAAGTGATCTTTGCGGGGGTTCATGTTTACTTGAAAAGTTCACATGTCTTGTTAACTCTGTTAAGTCAGAGAAAGAGCAATTTTAGCTCACATGGAGCAGAGAGCAGCAGAATAGCAACATAGCATTACAATTTTACTTTACAATTGCCATGCAACAACTGAGAAATGAATACACAGCCCACGGGTTGTGCAGTATCTACTAAGTTCACCATTTTCATGGTTTGGTTCAAAACTTGTTTTCTGAGACATGGTTCTCTTTGTATCAAGGTTCAGATAACCACAAGTTAAATGCAAGCTGTGAAGTGAAAATACAACTAGATGCACTGCTTCAGCGATGTTTTTTGCATTATCAGTTGTGGCACAAATTGAAATATTTCTATTCAAAAACAGCCTCTTTCAAAACAAAAGACAATCCTTTACATGTATGTACTTCATAAGTTGGTTTTGTGTAGAGAACTAATCCTATAGTGCTCTGTTACTGAAACAGTCTTCTCTGTTGCTTAAGCTGTCTGTTGTAATTGTAATGAACTGTGGTTCACCCAGCTCTTCACAAAGTTCTGTTTATATTTCTTCATGTGTCTTTTATACCATGGGTGTACTAAATTACACACTGTGGCTTGTGTGCATCCGCTCTCAATAGGAATCCTGTGGCTCGAGCCCATTTAACAGTGACTGTCATCTACAATTTGAGAGAGGCACTGAAATTGAAAAAATTCTGCACTTCAAATCATATGCACCAAAAGCTGAACCGTAGACTGCTAAGTGGATTTTGGTCTCAGATCAGAAATAGATTGCATTACTAGTATTTACACTTCTGTGTATGTTCAAAAGTATCCAGTGGGTGCTACTTTAAGGTGCACCCACTGCTGACAGGTGTTCAATTGTACACACACAGCTTAAAAATATCCATACTAAAGCACTGCCAATAGAATGGGAAACTCTGGAAGCCACACATAAGCCTAGTCATCATGCCCAAAGTCAGGCATCAATGACACACAACTAATAATCCAACATCAATATCTGACCTCTCAAATGATGCTCTTGTGACTACAATCAAATCCTCATGTCAATCTTCTGACATCTACCGTATGGCCTTCCCAGAAGAATAGCGGCTGTTACTGCAGCAAAGGGCAGAGAAACTTTCTATTAACAGGCTTGATTTCAGAACAAATGTTAGATGAGAATTATTGGGCATATATTGCATATTAATATAAACATTGTATGTTCAATAGTGCCCATTTAATGTTTGGTTTCTATTAGTACATAAATGTATTTTTGACTAAACCAGATAAACATTAAAAGTTTGTTTTAAACAATGGAGTAGTCACTGCTTTTAAACGTCTGATCTAGAAGAGGAAAACAAAACTGAAAATTGTTCTAGGTTAGACTGGTAATGTTATTTTCTGCCTTGCTTGCTATTTGACTCCGGCCCACATTGTGCCCAAGCCAGCCACTGAATCAATAATTTGCCCTGTGCCACTGTGACACATAGTCACGCATAAATGAGCCACATTCTTTGCCAGGCCTTGTTGTGTGTGTGTGTGTGTGTGTGTGTGTGTGTGTCTGTGTGTGTGTGTGT
>JBBPCZ010000023.1:13159899-13178857 GCA_037974445.1 Brycinus macrolepidotus
TAGTGTCATTTTTTTCCTGTTTTGATGTGTTTTTGGTGTCTGTGTGTTTACTGGGGGTTAAAATTGAAGGTATTCTCGTTGCAGGACAACTTTTCCGCGAGTGAAACTGCAATTTTTTTCCTTGTTTCTGCGAAGTGTGAACCCCAAGAAAAAAACCTAACATCATTCCCTGCTTTGTTGAATGTTTTAGTCCCCCCCCCATTAACAGTGCTGTGTCTTCATTTTTTAGTATGGGACGGATTGCGTTCGTTATGCGGGGTACCACTGTATAAGTGTCCTCATGTGTGTCAAAAGAACTTTGTCCCGCATCATTATACCACCATTACCAGCCTGTAACATTTCTACTGACACACTGGATCCATGGAGTAATGTGGTTTATACTGATTTCTGACTACATCAGCATGTTGCAGAAAAACAGATGCAACAGATTTCCAGTCTTCAAACATCCATGTTTGAGTATTACGTGCCCACTGTAGACATTCATTGAAAACATAGTGTCATTCTCTGTAAAGTCTACAGTCTATACATTGTGAAAATCCCAGAAGGGACCACCATCATTACTTGATTAAATTGAGAGCCTGTATATAAGCTAAACACTTACTGTAATGCCTGGAGGCCCAACTGGGCCTGGATCTCCTGAAGCTCCTTTACTGCCCAGAGGTCCCGGCCTTCCCATTGGCCCATCGACTCCCTGCAGTCCTGGAAGACCCTACAAGAAAATGGGTAACATGTCTCAGGAATTAAGTAAAAAGAAATAATGTTTAACGATCATTCCAAATAAAAATGGAGACTTACAGGTACTCCATCTATTCCTGGAGGCCCAGGATCTCCTTGTCTGCCCTGTGAAAACACAGAGAAGTATTAATACTTTCATTCCCTTATGTAAATTATACATTTAAACCACATACCAAATGGGTGTACAATTACAGGCTCTTATTTTATTGTGTTTTCGTACTGTGTTTAGCAGTCTCACCTGGGGTCCTGAAGGGCCTCTCTCCCCAGGTGCCCCTAAGGGACCCTTTTCACAGAAACAAAAATATTTATTCACATTCATATCCTGGCTAAAAATATTTTACTAAAAAAGTATTTTTACTTGGCAAAATGTTGACAATTTTGATCCTTTATAATCAAACTTTGCTGCCAAACTTTGAATTACACATGCTCTATCAAGTATAAATTTATACACTCTTACTGGAGGTCCAGGCTTTCCAATGGGTCCTGGAGGTCCTTTTACACCAGGCTCTCCCTATGAGTATCATATGGTTTGATCAATAAACACTGTTTATATACTTACAAAAGACTATCATGCACCACCTTTTCATCTGTATTATGCAAGAGTTATTAATATATTGCATGTAGTGTTTCTTCACCCGTTCTCCCATGAGTCCTGGTCTTCCTCGCATGCCCATGGGCCCTGGGAAGCCCTTAGGGGGCAACACAAACAATGTAAGACAGTTGTAATGATCATTAAAATATAAGAAAATACAGTCCAATGTACACTGAGAGACCACTTTGTTAAGTACAACTATCTAGTGTTGGGTAAATCCACTTCGGGAATAGCCTGTATTCTGCACTACAAAACTTCAACAAGATGGAATACAATTATAGCATCCCTCATAGAGATTTTTTGGTTATTCATGCTGAAACCCTCTTCCAGAAAGTGCTCCATTTGATTGAGAAATGAAGGCTGTGATAATGTGAGCCTTGTTGATGATGTGTGCTTCATGACATAGCACATTATTTGGCTGGATTTATTAGATTATTCTGTCAGGTGTCGAATGGGTTTGTCAGTGGGTATCCAACAAACAACTTTTGGGTACATAGTATCACAAAGTGTACAGTTGGTGTTATCGTGTTTGAACACGTGCAAAAGAACTTTTTCCACACCAAAACACCACCAATATTTACCACATGTTTTGATCCAGATGTATTATAACTGTTTGCCATTAACTAAATTAAGAGTCATCCAATTCCGATTCTTTGTTGTTTTTTTGTTTTGTTTTATAGTAGTGAGGCACATTGAAGTTAATGGCTCTCTGGTCCAGCCACCTGAGCATCTCCCCAATGGCTGACCATCTAACTGACTCACACTGTGTCTATGAGACTTCTCGAGCCGATTGCTTGTGAAACTCTACATTCCTCATGGCTAAATAATTACTTTACGGTTGTTTCATGTAGTCCACAAAAAAAGATATTTGTCCAACATGTTCACTAATATGCCCATATCAATAACAAAATACTTTTTCTGCAGCATTTTATTTTAGTGGCAGCCAAATTTCCATTTCCAATTAAAGTACTTCGATCCCTCTTAAAAACTACACGTTTAAAGGGCAATTAATTAAAATACTTCCCCCATCCCAGTCACCTCTCACAGAGATCCCTGAAACCAGAGACATCACTTACATACATGCCAACGGGACCCTGGGGACCGTCGGCTCCTGGCTTCCCAGAGAAACCCTGACAAAAAATTACACAAACACTACCACTAATAATCTACACATAAACACACACAGTCCAAAAGAAGCAAATAAGCATTGAAACAAATACCCTCTCTCCTGGTGGCCCTGGACTGCCCATTGGTCCTTCCCATCCAGGTGGACCCTATTATAAGAAAACCCATTCATTATGATTAGCAGATTTTAAGGAACAACATATAGTAAAAAATCCTTTCATTTGTGACATCTGTCACTCACTTTTGATTATGTCCATATCTGTCTCATATGAAGAGATAAACATGAACATAAAAGCATAAAAGTGTTAGAGGTGTTCACTGTTTTTCTGTAAAACCTGGACCCAGAGCTTTTCTGATATTAATTAACCTAAAGATGTGTGAATATTACAATTCATTTGCGTTCTGTGGAAGTGACAAATTGAAGGGAGATGATGATAGCTATACCTGGCTAAAAGCAAATGAATAAAAGTTGTTCATGTCATAAATCTAACTGAAAGTATTAATCTATATTAAAACCAAACACACTGATTAATCAATGTTACATCAGCAGATTACAGTACTGGTCTTGCATATTTATTTGATGTTCCATACCAATGGTTTCATATCATACCTTCCCAAGCTCATTCCCAAGCTCATTACTGCACATTCACAAAGTTATTAAAAAGCCTTTTACGCCTGTCATATTATGACGAAAAATGAGTGAACCTCCTGTAAATCAATCTTCATGTTTGAGCTACAAAGAACCTTCTGCTTGCTTTCTGCGTACCATCGCTTAATTAGCCTGTGTTACTAAAGATCAAACATCAATTTTCATTTTCAGCTTATCCATAACTGAACAAGTCTGAACAAAGCCCAAAATAGCTGCCCAACATGTGAATGAGATTCTGGACACCTACTATTTTAAACCTCATCGCTAGTAAACTACATGAAAACAAATCGCTTGTGTGTGTTTTTTTTAGTACAAGCAAATGAGCTGTCGCACTTGGTGTTCTGGAAATAAATTAGGCTGCATAATCACATTTAAGATTTGGTCTGTGTGCACAAAGCCTTGCTCGACATACAGTGCACTATTTCAGTGTAATTAGTTTTATGACTCATAGAGCGCGCAAGCAAGCAAGGAACCCCTTGGTTTTCCGTCTTAGTTTGCCATTATGAGGCACACATTTCACTGGTATGATGTTTCATTTGGATATGCACATGGGAGTGGTTTCAGGTTGCTCACACTAAAGACAGATACAGGTCACTTACACAAATGACAACCATTGTGTTATCAGAGCAAAATAACCACAACTGGGTATGTGTAGTGTGAATGTAGTCTTATTCCTGGTTTTCAATGAATGCATATTACTGAAAGAAACAGGAGCTCACAGGAGGCCCTGGTGGTCCATCCAGACCGCGCTCTCCAGCAATGCCTTGAAATCCCTGGAAAAAAAGGAACAGGAATAACAAGAAGATTGTTGAAACGTCAAGTGTGTTTATGTGCATTTATTCCTTCTGCTTGTGATGGTGACCACTGCATTTGATTTACTAGAGCCATTATGGTGGATATGAGGCACCTGAAACCTTTAACAAGCAGCCCCCTTTCAGCTCAATAAATTTCTGTAAAGGCTGTCTCTGTCTGGGGAACCTCCTTATAAAACAATAAAGAGCATATCCCATCCACCATAAACCAAGATCGCCTGTTTCAATTAGATTTACATCAGTGGCTCAGTCTAAAGAATTAATGACAACACTGCTTAGAACAGAGCTTGTTTCATCACAGTAAAACCTTAGTGGTGTAAAATAACATCAACAGATCAAAAAGTATTGAAGAGAACCCATAAATATTAAGGAACTGTGGAAATACAACTGGCTTCAGGTCATGACCGAGACAATAATTTTGAAATAACTGTATTCACCATTGGTCCATTTTCCCCCGTGTTACCCATAGCACCTTGAGGTCCCTGAAATAAGAGGAGAACTCCATTAGCATACAGCATGTTTTTTTTAGAATACTTCAGCCAATCAGCATTACTTTTAATGAACATTATCTGGATATGGTACCCAATGCACGCTCTTTCCATTTGTCACATGTGAACACACAACAGTGCAACACACAGTGTGAAATTCTTTCTCCGCTTTTAACCCATTCACCAAGTGAAACCGCGGGCAGCCGACGACGCAGCACCCAGGAAGTGTTGTGTGGGGACGGTACCTTACTCAACGGTACCTCAATGGTGCCAGTGGCAGTCCTGGGATTTGAACCCAAAACCTTCTGATCCCAGGGGCAGAACCCACAACCTTCCGATCACAGGGGCAGATCCCTAACCATCAGGCCACCAGCTGCCCCTAATTTTTACTGAAACTTTGGCACTGGACGAATGAACAAAAACTACCTCTGTTTCACATGACAATTTGTTATTAATATTACCATAAACATAAAAAAAGAGAAGTAAGTAATCCACTATAGCTTTAAAAGAATAGGGGACAGCAATGCATAAACTAAAGCAGTTAAATAGATACAAGTAAAAACGTGTTTAGTCATCTTGTAGTTCTGTAACAATGTCATTTGTGAATTTTGACAGCAATAGGACAGATATTTCTCAAGATTCGCTCAGTTGATTCTTTATACAGGCATAGCAACGCCTTCCACTTTCAGCTGGATTGTTCACAATTTTCCAAAAACAATTTTTAATATAAAATATTTTACAAAAAACGTAATGTGTTCACCCCTCCTCTCCCCTTTTACAGTGGAACATGTTTGTCGCTGCAATTCCCATCCTCTCTACTCTTCACATGAACAGAAGAAGAGGCAGTGATCTTGGTATTAGAATATAGAATGGGAACCTGTGTACCAGGCTTTCCTTCTGCTCCCACTGCTCCTGGAGGACCTGGAAATCCCTGAAAGGTCAAAATAAAACAAATTCTGAAATTCTTTTCTTTGAACCACCCTTCATGTTTGCCTGGTGCAAAGATAGACTCTTACCGGTGGTCCGGGCATACCAGTGTGACCTCTCTGTCCGGTACGGCCCTAAAGAAGATGCAGATACCCACCAGGATGTTAGTCAGAACATTGAATGCCTTACAATTAACCAGGAACTAACATGAAATCACATTAAAATGTCACATTATTTGTTTATTTTGTGTAAAAATGCTTAAACTCTTATGTTAAAATAATGCAAAGCAGAACATTAATACAGCACAAAAACGTTTGCTACCTTTGGCCCTCTGGATCCGGGTTTTCCCTGCAGGCCATCTGGGCCTCTCTGTCCCTTTAGCAAAATTATGACAGACATTTTAGATATTTAAACAATCCCAAACATTTTGCATTATCCAAAACAAAAAAAAAGGATGATACATTTGTATTAAATTCATATATTTTATTTTATTCCAGTGAGAGAGTACAGACTGAGTGGTAAAAAAGCTTTACAGTGGAAATAAAAAAGAATCATCTCCTTCAAAATATTCACATTTCTTTGCTATGTAGCCTGAAATAAAGACAGACACACAAAAACTAATTTTGCAGCTGTACTTACTCAATGCAACTTATAACATCCAACATCCAAGTGAAAGACATGATAGCAACAGTTAAGAAAAAATAAAATTGAAAACAAAACAAAACAGAAACACTGAGATAGATCAAGGATTTCCCCCAGCTATCTTGTCCATCCTACTTGCCAGTGTTTGCTCCCTGGATAATAAACTGGACCTACCCAGAGTGAGTCCAGAGACTGCTGTGTTTTTGTATTTTACAGAGACATGGTTCAGTGACAGCATTCCGGACATGGCTACCCAGATTAGCAACGTGCTATTTTCCCGCTTGGATAGAAGTGCTGTGCAGATCGCTCGTCAGACGTGCCAAGCCCTCTCTGAAGCAGATGAAGACCTGGCCCTCAGGAGCCATCTCTGCTCTTCAGGACTGTTTGAGCACACTGACTATCAAGTTTTGGAAGGCTGCAACCTACGGCGCCTCTACCAACCTGTACATGGCATCAGTGACCGGCTACATCAGCAATAGCATCGATGATGTTACTGTCTCCAAGATCATCACACTTTGCAACCAGACGCCATGGATGACTGTGCAGGTGTGCATGCTACCAAGAACCTAAGACTCTCAGTAGGCCTACTCTTAAAACAGCAAGAACCAACTTGCCCCAGGCCATCAGAGCAGCAAGGCGCGCACATGTTCAGAAAAACCACAACCACTTCCAAGACACCGGGGACATGCAGCGCCGAGTCACTTCTAAACACAGTTTGAAGCACAAAATGACAAGACACAGACATAGTCAATATCTATCTGTGCACTGCCGTTGTTTCAACGTGCTTCAAAGCACCCACCATCATCCCCATGCCAAAAACATGAACAGTGTCTTGCCTCAATGACTATCGCTCCGTCACACCCACACCCATCATCATGAAGTGCTTCGCGAGGCTCGTCATGAGTCACATAAAATCACAGCTGCCCACCACAATGAACCCCCTGCAGTCTACATATCATTCATGGGTTTGATCAGTGGAAATGACGAGGTGGCATACAGAGAGGAGGTGCAACAGGTAACAGACTGGTGCAGAGCCAACAACCTGTCTCTGAATGTGGACAAAACAAAAGAAATGGTTATTGACTTAAGAGGGAACGACATAATCACTCTCCACTGAACAAGTCCCTTGGTGTTCACAACGTGGAGAACTCACATGGCCCTTCAATACCAGCACCATCGCCAAAAAAAACCCATCAGCATCTCTACTTCCTGAAGAGATGTTTCCCGTTCTGGCAATGGAAACCGTTTCTTCCCAGAGGTCACAGACTCCTCAATCAGAACTGAAACATTAACTGTACCTGCATCCAAACACACACACACACACCCCTGAACTGAACTTCTTCCTTCTCCTAATACAGTTCACACACACAACTGCTCTTACACCTCAAATGCAACTGTAAATACTATTCTAGTTATTACATACTGTGCATTCTCTGTCCTGCTGCTACTATTATTTGCCCAATTATTATTCATTGCTGTCTACCTCTTTTTTCTACATTTCTGGATTTTTGCACATTTAACAACTCTCCTGCTAGAATACAATATTTGTCACAACATTGTATTCATTTATATGCCGACTGCACTACATGTTGTCTTGTTCTGTTGTTTTGTTGCTCTTGTGCTTTTCTTGCACTCTTTCCTTTCACTCTGTGTATTTTGTCCTGTTTGCACTTATGTCTTGGTCTTATGGTGTTCTGTTTTTGTTCATGTGTTGCACCATGGTCCTGGAGGACCATTGTTTAATTTCACAGGTTTTCCACAAGAATTTGGCAGCATTTTGCCCCATCCATTTTTCCTTCTATCCTGACAGGCGTGCTAGTCCCTCCTGCAGGGAAACACCCCCCGAGTAGGTTGCTACCACGTCCAGCCTTTATTGTAGGTATAATGTTCTTTGGATGGTGAGCTGTATTGCCTTTCTGCCAGATGTATCTGGTGTATTTAAGTGATAGCGATAATCGGTCATACGTGAACACACCACAGCATACAATGTGAACAGCACGAAATTCTTCCTGATTGCAGGGCGAACGCCCTAACCACTAGCCCACCAGTTGATGTTGAGAGCAAATAGATCGATTTTTGATCTCATATGACCATAAACACCTTTTTCCACTTGGCCTAAGAATCTTCAAGGTGCTTTTTGGCAAAGCTCAATCAAGTCTTAATATGGCCTTTCTTGAGGAGTGGTTTTTTTCTTGCAACCCTTCTATATATGCCACATTTGTGGAACACTTGTGATATTGTTGACAAATGCCCACAATGACCACTCTTTGCCATAAATTCCTGTATCTGCTTCAAAATTGCTATGGGCCTCTTGGTACCTTCTCTGACCAGTTCCTCCATCCAGTTTGGAGGAACAGCAGGATCCGGGGAGGGTCCTAGTAGTACCAAACACTATCCACTTCTTATAGATTTTACTGTCCTCCTTTGGAGTGATAAAGCCTTTAAAGTTTTTTGTATCCATTGCCTGACTTGTGTCTGTCCACTTTAACCCTGATATCTTTTGACAGTTTCTTGCCATCTGCTTTCAGTTTCTCTATCAAGCACTGGAATGCTCCAGGAATAGATGTTTTTATGACAATTGAATCAAAACGATTACAACTGATCACAGACGGAAGTCAGTTAACTTTGTATGCACTGGAGAAGGTGATTAGTTACACCTGATTGAGATGAGAATTATTTTTAGAAGGGGTAATCCTTTATCTATCCCAGTGATTGTTATAATTGTATGTTTGTTTGTTTATTTATTTATTTATTCATTCTAAACTACAGCTATCATACTTTTCACTTGGATAGTACAATTTGAATTGAGTAAACACAGCTGGAAATTTTATTTTTGTGTGTCTTCACTTCAGGCTGCAACAAAACTTGAACATTTTGAAGGGAGTGTTTTTTTCTATACCCACTGTATATCTTATTTTGTTGATGTGCTTGGGAGTGACAGTGTTTGAATGGTTTCATTCCAGACCTCAGGCCAACTATGGTAATACTGTACACCTCTGACCTTTGGACCCTCCTTTCCTGTTTTGCCCCGTGAACCAGCCTCTCCATCTTCTCCCTGAAAAAACACAGAAACTTATTTTAAACTCAATTTAAAAAGGCAAATTAACAAAGTAGATAACTTTTACATAAAAGAATGTAAAAACATACATATGCTTAATATTATTTATTTACATTATAGTGCATTATTATGCTGAGACAATGATACAACAAAAATTGTTCAAACACACTTTTATCTAACATGCTCTTTTACTTAGTACTAAGCTATTCCATGGCCTGTACCTCAGTCCCTTGAAGTCCAGGCAGACCTTTCATTCCTGGAAAACCAGGAATACCAGTGGGTCCTTGCTCACCCTGAGTACCCCTTATCCCTGGGGCCCCTTTGACACCCTGGGTCAGACATTAAGAGAAATTGATTTAACAAATGTCAGGTATCTTTCCATGACAACATTTTTTAGCAAAAGTTATATAGATAATAAAATGCAGTCATTTTGCAGATTCCTAGACTTACTTTGTCACCCTTTGGTCCTATATCCCCCTTGTCTCCATTTGGTCCTCTTTTACCCTTATGAAACAGCCAGTATATCAGAGACATAAAAAATATATCACTGCAGAAGATAAATGTGTGATGGGGCAACTACTACATTCATTTAACAGGCTTAACTGGAAATTTAGGGTACTTCATGTACTGATTTGCACATTATGCCAGAACTGAAACATTAAATGTATAGTTTAATGCAGCTATTTAAAGTCTGAGGTGAGAAAGCAGCAAAAGCAGATAATTATAGTTTTGTGTATTAGACATAAGGTAAAGTAACCACTATTTTAAAACTGAAATACCCTCTTTTTCAATGTGATATCACTTAATATTTCTATTAGCAATATTTTCATTTATATCTGAAAGCATATTATAGCTATTTTAATTCATTTTTGAGATTTATACATTTTCATGTAACCAGAATTCTTCATGTCAAGCCACCATACAGTTTGACAAGTGGAAGCACTTTAGACGGTATCTCACACTACCTACTATCCCATGTGCTAAGTAATTGAGGCTTTATCATTGCCTGTCACATCCTGATCACATTGCCTCAAACTGCTGGCTGCGGTGGTGGAGATCAAGTACTTCAGAACTGTAACAGCTTTTCAATACTATACTGTTCAGACTCTACATTACCTGTAATATATATGGTTGCTGTGTATTCCTATCCTTCTGTGAAAAAAAACAAAACAAAAACAAAAAAATAAAGTCACACTTACTCGGTCACCCATATTACCCTGCGAACCTTTAGCCCCTGATGCGCCCTGAAATTCAAAATGAAATTGATGAGACAATGCTTCATTTCATCAAGTGCAGCAGCTCACCTGTAGAGTAATAAAGGAAGACATATAGTGCATGCAGAGGTCTAGCCTAGTCTGAAGCAGGCAGTCATCCTGCTACTAGCTGAGTTCTTCTGTTTTAGAGATTTTCCTACAAATGCAGTGATGCACAGGTGTAAAACACTGTATGCCAGGTAGAAAAAAGCATATTGTGAAAAAACAATTTTGGTTATCACCAAGTAGTAAAATCTCACAATACATTCCGCTCCGCTTTTTATTTGTTGTGCAGATGCCTTGTTGTGTTTTCTTAATTGCACCCCTCTCTATTTTGAATGAATGATCCAGGTTTGTTCCTATGGTGATACTGAAAATAATCTGCATAATATACAGCTTTCTAATTGCGAGTTAAAACATAAAAGACTACAGCTGAAAACAGACAATTAAACAGTGACAATAATGTTTCTCTGGGACTTGGCAACTACAAACACAAACAATGGCAAGACTACTAACAAGTGATTAACAGACTGTTTCTAATCAAACAAGCTGTTTTTACAGCATGTCTCACCAATTAGAGATTGTCACATGTATTCTTTGATGGCACGAAATAAGATGATTTTTGTATTGGCAAGTGTGTGGTGTGTGGCTGCAAAGATCAACTGAGACAGGGTGATGACTTTCCTCTATGCAGGGCTGAAACAGTGCTGACAGGGTAATGCACAATGTTATCTATGACAGCTGGTCGGTCACTTAAGCCCAGCTTCACGTCACTGATACTGTCCTGTGATGAAAGCTGGGATGCTGTTTGATGCGAACCACATGGGATGATTTTCATCTCATATTTTACAGTGTCACTAGATGAGTTTTCAGATGTGGCCATATGGCCATCTGCTAAAGAAAACACCTGGGAAAATCTTTTCAATTTGCGGCTCAAACCTGTCATTTAAGAGGTAACACTATATCAGAGGAACGTCAGGTACCATTGCCTAGGAATGTAAAACAATAATGTCTACAGCTGTGATGTCTGCCTATGGTGTTAAAATATTGTGTGCAAATTCAAAATACAAAGGGATAAAACCTCAAAAACACTTCAGATCTGAAGATTATAATGTATTAAACATGTAAAGATGTTTTGAACGCTGACTTTTGATTGTCTGGCTGGAAGAAAGTAAGTCACTTAGACATACTGAAGTACTTACCGAGGGGCCCTCAAACCCTGGCTCGCCCCGAAGGCCTGTCTGCCCGATAGGTCCCTAAGAAGGAAAAACAGACAGGAAAAGTAGCTCTATAGTACAAGAGTCTGTCTAGAATAATACCAATTTAGTGAATTATGCTAAAATATGAAACTGTACCTATAATGTGTCACTGGCATGATTTGTAAGGCTTTGTGTTTTCCCACTATAGCATATCCTACATTTTTATTATATTTTTTTCTCTTGAGGTTCACTTATGATACTCATGTGGTTTTATTGTTTCTGTGCTTTTAAGACAGTGATATATGTATCTCTGGTCTGACCGGTTGCCTTTAATCAAAAAGCAGTTCAAGCTTAACTATCCTGTGTAACTTGGCATGGGCTAAACTGCTATACAGCACAATACATTCGATATAGGCTGTTCCTGCAGCTTAATTTCCATTTGTGGAAACTATAGACTGGGAATTGAATGGTCTGTTTTAAAAATATAATGGTGTTTATGTACTACATTAAACTTGTTTATTTAAACAAAAGCAAAGAAATTTCAGTTTTAAATGAAATGGGCCCTTTAAAGCTGATACTGTGAAGACTACATTGTCTTTTATCTCTCATGATTGCACTCACATTCAAGAAAACTTTGAATATACTCACAAGATTTCCTTTTGGTCCTGGTTTTCCTTCTCTGCCTGGCTGGCCCTGTGAACATGTACAAATACAAATCTGCTATAGCCATGGGCACTTGCTAGTCTTTTATACCACAATCTCTCCATTTCCTCAGCAGTATCTTTTAAGCTTCTGTCTTAATTCAAGCTCAGTTCAAGCTGTTTTGCTCAGGAGGATGAACAGTGTTCCCTAGAACCCCTGATAATGTAATTATCATTAAGCTAACCTACCTCCTTTTCTAAACGTTCCGTTTTTTTCCTGTGTGTCTTTTTAATGCTGAGATATTCTAACTCCCTTTCAGAAATCTAAATACACAGAACAGTGAGATGTTTTTTGATTACCAAACTAACATACAACTTGCCTGCCTTTATGTCTCTTTGAATGTCCTGATTTAATAGGCCTGGTACATAGAATCTGCTCACCTAGTTTAGGAAATCTATCAGTAAATAAGGTAGGAAACTGTGGAGCACATATTCAATAATAAAATAGTAAAAGAGCACACAGTAATAAGACTGTCATAATGAAACCCTGCCAAAATGGATAGATGAAAGAAAAACATTATTAACTGTACATTAATGTACAAACATTTCATTTTGAGTAAATCTGTACCAGTTCTTAAAAGGCTTTGATATAACAAAACAGTTTCTTCAGTTGTAGTCTAGGCCTTTTTCAAACTATACAAATAAAACTGGACTGAACTGAATGTATATCTGTGAGTACAGGAAGATTCAGATATAATTAGTCATCTACAGGTGTTTTACTGGGCTCTCTTCATGCTAAAATGAAGACATAGGGACAACTCTAGGGTTCCATTCTCACTTAAGAGACTGACGTTTAATCTCTTAACTGAGACTTTAAAGCATTACAAAAAAAGGCAAAGTTTCACCTGTGGACCTGGGGGCCCTGGAGATCCAATCTGCCCCTCCAATCCCATAGGACCCTGGTGACAACACAGACATGATGTGGACATTAGTCATCAAGTGATTATTCTGCCCTTCTTTCAAATGAAAGAGATGAAGGATCTTCTGACAGTATGACACAACACACCTGGGGCCCTTGTGGTCCAGTGCTTCCCACAGGTCCAGGCTCTCCCTACAAAGAGAAGCAGAGAATAGAAACAGTCATTTAACTGTTGTGCTACAGAAAAAAGAAGAACAGAAGGAAATATTATCATTAAAGCATGTATCGCCTCACCCGTGAGCCATTCACTCCCTGAGCACCGACCAAACCAGTGACACCAGGTGGGCCCTACAATGAATGAATGAATGAATGAATGCATGAATAAATGAATGAATGAATAAATGAGTAAAAATGAGAAAACTCAAAGTAACTATTGACAGCTACTAGCTAATATATCAATGGAAAATGCTTTAGTCTATCTATAATACCGAGTTCACTGGTCAATAAATTTACCATTTTTAATGTAATTAACCCAGTAATTAATGTTCATTCTTAATACTCTAGTCTAGGTTTTTACAATTCAGACTACAATAAACACAGTTAACTGTAAGGAGTGCCACATTTCTATAAGGGTTCACTCTTCAATTCTTCACTCTCTTATCTACATAACTTACTGTATTACTTTAGTTGTTACCAAATAATTCACAGTCACTAAATGTATTTTAAGATTAGTAATTTAATAAGAAACCTAAGGTAGCTAAGAGGTAAACTTGAAAAACTTACAGGAGGACCTGAGGGACCTGGCAGGCCTTCCAACCCATCCTCTCCCTATAACAGACAGAAAAACGGAAAGTTTATCACCCAAACAAAGCACATACTTCCACATTGTAGTCCTTTAACCATGTAGGGAATGCCACAAGAAATTACATTAATATGTGCTATGTACATGTAGAATTGTTTTGGTTTCACTCACATCTGGCCCTGGAGGCCCCTCAGGGCCTTCAATCCCTCTGAGCCCTTGTAGCCCCTGCATTTAAATTATTGTAATGAGTCAGCGTTTTGATCATAAAACTCATACACCCCACTCACCCAAAAGGAATCTCCAACAGTAGACAGAAACATAATCAGCAATCATTCATTGTCATTGCTGACCAAAGCCTTATTATGCTACTTTAATAAAAAGAACCTAGTCTTAAGAACATCGTGAGATCAGAAACTTACTTGAGGGCCAACAGGACCAGGTTGGCCGGGGAGTCCTTTAGAACCCTAAACAAAGCAAAGCACTTCACATTACATACATCAAATGTTCTTCATACTGGCTATCCTACTAATTAATGCAGACATTTAGCAGTTCTTCACACACCCACTAGATGGCAACAATTTCTAAAAGAAAATCTGTTTTCGTGTAATTCACAGGAATGTGCAGTCGTGGTCTGTGTGCGGAATGGCAAACGTTGATGGGTTAATAAAAATAGTTAAAACAGTAGGCCTTACTTTCTCTCCAGGTTGTCCCATATCTCCACAGGGACCCTCCTCTCCAATAAGTCCCTGGAGAAAACATTGCATCACTTTGTTTTTAGGTAACAAGCATTAAGTAAGACCCATATGGTGCAATCACTTGCCTTCAGCTTCCTCTTACCTCATCTCCTTTATCTCCAGGTGAGCCAGATTCTCCTTTATAGCCAAGAGGCCCCTATGGGACAGAAAAGAGTATAAGAGCAAAACGAAGGAGGCTTTACTGTTCACTGTTATTCCACTTTCTGGCCAAACTCAGAATCATTAATCAAATTACACTGTAATAATGATAATATGGCTGATGGCATAACATTGTCTTACTCTACCTGTGGGCCAGGTATCCCAGGAGTCCCCTGATGCCCATTCAGACCGTATTCTCCATCTTTCCCAGGAATTCCTGCTTTGCCAGGTACGCCTGGTAGACCAGGGTCACCCTGTAGCACAGAAGAGGAACAAAGAGTATTTAAACCACATTGTTTAGTGTTAAGTAGACTGCCCTCTTTCCAAATAATGGATCCATAAGAAAAGTAGCTAGACCAAAAAAAGAGCATTGTGCCTTTAGCTAAAGGAGCTGGACCTTACACACACACACACACACACACACACGGTGAAGAGTGCTGTCTAACACATTAGTTGTCAGTTCAAAATCTCACATTGGTGTTCAGCTGGATAGAGATCTAGTGTCTGTGAAGGCCACAACATTTATATTTACATCATTTTAATACTGATCAAACTTATTGACCCCTTGTATCCTGTCCATGGGGGCACTGTAATCCTGGAACAGGCTTATGCGGTATATGTCACATATACATTTGCCCATTTGCAGAGGATATGGTTAGTAGTGATACTAATATTATAATACATTAACTCGTCCACATCTCTGTAGACCAGCGTATGTGTTTTTACACCACTGAAGTTTCAAATGGTCTTTTGTCTTTGTAATGAGGGGTTCAAGACCATCTATAAAATCCCTCTCTATGGACCACTCTTGCTCACACATTCTGGTTATTGACATTCTCTTGAAGAACAACTGCGCTTCTTTTTTTCTTACAAATCACAATAATGCACAAATATTACATTAAATGTGTGCTTTGACTACAATTACCAACCTTATTTTGTCTTTCTGCTTTACTCTTAGAATGCAAGTGGGATGGATCCATGCCGGAGGCAGAACAACTGGTAAATTGTCATCATAAGACATAACAACTCCTTATATGGAAGTTACCCCGGTTTGTGTTGATGCTCAAAGTGTCAGATGTCATGCTAAACTTTGTTTAGTGTTCCTGTGTCACATAGAATCAAAGTTATTGTAATTTAAAAAACATGTAATAATAATAACCACTACTCTGGTTTTAAAAATGCTATCACATGCAAGTGCATAATCCATAATGAACAAAAATGGCCAAATTTATTTTGTGTAAAGTGACCATTTTGTCATACGTGAACACACCACAGCACACAGTGTGAACAGCACGAAATTCTTCCTCTGTTTTTAACCCATTCACCAAGTGAAGCAGCGGGCAGCCAGGAACACAGCGCCCGAGGAGCAGTGTGTGGGGACGGTACCTTACTCAAGGGTACCTCAGTGGTGCAAATACTGGTTTAAGCCTGTTTACACCATTTTTATTTGTTGAAATCAGATTTTACTAATACACTAAGGGTTAAGTAGCCTCCTGATGTGGTCAAATGAACTCCATGTCATCCAAGAATGCCTTCTTCATGTTTTTATGGCACCATACTTCATTAATAGTAGACCATCGGTCCAGTGCGGGGTCAATGCGTCTGAGAGCTTGTCACTGTCGCACTTCATCCAGCAAAAACCATGATGGAGATTACAGACATCACAGCTTGTTTATGTGGCTGAAGTTTAGAACCCTGAAGGGTGGTGTGTTTAAGACCTTTTGCTTTAGCCACATAGTCATAAAGATTTTAATGAAGTGTCTCTGATTTCATGCAACTTTCTGAGAGAAACAACGTAATTAATATGTACAATAACATGACAGAATTACAATGAAAACAGAAATATCTATGTTGAAAAGCAGAACAGAAATTACAAAGGAAAATGCAGCTTTTGGTCATTATTCCCCACCTCTATGCTGAGGTCAATTGCCTAAGAAATCCTGACATAATCCGTATTTACTGTTCTGATTCAAGTTTGGTGGTTGAATATGGGACTCCTGGAAATGTTTACAGAAATTAACTTTCACGTCACACCTCTCTTTTTATCTGTGTTATTATTGTGAATTCTGTGCTTACCATGTCTCCCATGTGCCCTTTCTGCCCTCTTTCTCCTGGATCACCTTGTAGTCCCTAAGTAAAAAAGGCAAAAAGAAATGAAGTATAATGGGGTTGGAAGTCCAGTGCAGCCCTTATTTAAGCATGATATCAAAACCCATGACTTTCTGACTGCAGGGGCAACTCCCTAACCACTAGGCCACAAGCTGCCCTCAGAAGGTCTCAGGCCTCAGGAGGTCTACTGGTCTTGTTTTTAGTTATGCAATAGACTTTTTTTATTTTTATAAATACAAATGAACTGCATTATGTACTTTGCACAATTTTTATAGCTGAGGTACAAACTACAACAAGCCCCACAGCTCCAGTGCAAAATTAAAGAAGCAAACTGCAGACTCTAAATATATCTTGGCTAATAAATATTTAGGTAAGGATAAAACTGTGTAAATGTAATTTGTCCTCAGAACTAACACTTTAACTGAATGCAGAATGGTATCTCTTGCATCTTACCTGTGAACCTGGTTTCCCCATTTCTCCCTCCAACCCAGGTGGACCCTGCAGTCTCTACAAGCTCACAGAGAACAAATCAGATTCAGAGAGAGTCAATCCAGAATCTGAAACTCATCTATAGACTCAAAAACCTATTAACTGTTAACTGTACTGTATACTTACAGGCCAACCTGCATACAACAGCTGGAAGAATGAGGTTTGCTGTGAAAAGTAATGTAAAAACACTTCATTGGTCTGAATGACTTTGACACATTTATACGCATTGAATTACCCATTTAAAAAAACAAAACAGAAGTATTTAGGAACAGCTTCTGTCAGTATTCACATGTTTATCAAGTACTGACACTGTAGTGCTCCTAAACTTAAGTGATAGGCATTTGAGCTGTTTATTAGATTCCTATAAAATAAATAAATAAATAAAAACTTAATGGGCAGAAGGAAGTTAAGTTCACCATATTCAATATCAGTTCAATGATATATGCCCTCAAACTAAACTGGTACAATAAAAACATCAATTTAGATAAAAAGGCATCAAAATCTGTAATAATACTGATTTATACTGTGTTAATTAGACCTCTTCCTTATTTAATTACATGAAAATAATGCTTTATAACAGTATTATAAATGAAACCCCTGTCCAACACAGCCCTTACAGCATCAATACAATTTCTTTCACTTAAACAAACAAAAACATTTTATGGCATCTTGCAGATAGTGACATAAGCTGTTCATAATTACTCAAGTACCTCTGTAAATACATTATTCAAGGCTTATTCATATGTCATATCAGGTAGCCTTCAAATAAAGTGATGCTAGAGCATCATCTGTCTGTCTTATGACTGAAGTGCACTATTTCACTTGGGCCTTATGTCATGGTTTCCATGATTATGTCTCATGTTCTTCTGGCCATCTTGCAAACTTAAAAGCAGTATGGGATCTATAATGCACAGACTACATTTTGCGCACCAAACACATCCTGTGGCATGAACATGGGGCCCAGACACTGTTTCCAGTTAGAGTATGTTGGTATGTCCCAGTATCAGTGAGGTGATGCTCTCTTTACTCTGGCAGGAGAAGGAGAAGTTGATTGATGGGGTTACAGTGACCTTGTTCTGGCTATGCTCCATCAAACAGGAGGGAGTTTAGCCCTTGCCTCTAGTGATGAGAATGACCTCTGACCTCCTCCAACCAAGTGCAGACAGCAACTCATCCTCATCTGAATCCATTAAGAGAGTCTTACTGTACGGTACAGTTCAAAGGCTATGAGTAACAAATAGCCCATTATCGCAACAAGGGAGTGCTCTGCTGTCCCAGACAGCATCTTTATTCAATCCCGGGCCATGCTGTGGGGTTTCACTCTGCTGTAACACAAGGAGCAGCTGTGTGAAAGCGGCTACATAAAAGAACTGAAGGATGGAGAACGGCTGAAAACGGCCAAAACGAACGACGCGCTGTGCACGCTGGCCGACCAGATTACCACCCTGGAAAGAAAATTTCCCGATTCCCTTTTTATTGTCCCTGGGGATTTTAACAGAGCGAAACTAAACCACAAACTTCCTAAATTCAGACAGCATATTAACCGCCCCACCAGGGACAATATCACACTGGACCACTGTTACACCACTTTAAAAGATGCCTATCGCTCTGTTCCCCGGGCAGCT
>JBBPCZ010000023.1:13180736-13194144 GCA_037974445.1 Brycinus macrolepidotus
AGACTGTTTGACACACCCCACCTCAGAGCTGAAAACATTGTAGCCATACAAACACACATAATCACACACACTATTTTTTTTCTGGACAGCAGTGCAGTGCAAACAAATGAGCTCATATCTGTAGGCACCTCTAAATCTCTTAATCCCTAAATTACTAATCATGCACACAGTGGAATGCACACACAAAAACACACTCAAAAATGTCCACATGCCCTCACATAGACAAGGAAAGACATCCCAGGATGCTGTTCAGCAGTGCCCAGAACCTCCTACCATAGACTACAGCACACTAGCATCCCCAGCCATCTGATGGGGTGAGGGGCAGGAAATAAGGGGGGGTTGCCTGTGTTTCCTAATGACAAGCAGGGGAGGCAGCTTTAATTATTGAATCCCTTCATACTGCTGGCTTTTAATCGCAGCCAGTGGGGCATCTTGCCTTCATGTTGCCAGCAGCAGGCCTGACTCAGAGCTGTGTGAGGAACAGAGGGGGGTTCTAACTGCTCCGTGGCCCTGGCGCTCAGCCAAGTGGCTCCATATGCTGCTGCATCTGCTCCCGCATCTGTTGGCCATGATGCTGCCTCGTAATAGATAAGCGGGAAACTTTGACTGAAATGTGCATTTGGGACCCATTCCCCCCGCAGCCAATTAAAGGGGACTGGACAGTTGTGATCGAGACTTGCTGAC
Organism: Brycinus macrolepidotus; assembly: GCA_037974445.1. Taxonomy (NCBI): domain Eukaryota; kingdom Metazoa; phylum Chordata; class Actinopteri; order Characiformes; family Alestidae; genus Brycinus; species Brycinus macrolepidotus. The sequence goes on from JBBPCZ010000023.1 coordinate 13,181,421, forward strand.
ACTGGCTGAGCATTAGCCAGCATCAAATATATATATATATACACTATATGGACAAAAGTATTGGGACACACTTGTTTTTCAGTGTTTGGGCTAGGCCCCTTCCTTCCAGTGAAGGGGAATCTTAATGCTTCAACATACCAAGACATTTTGGACGTCATGCTTCCAACTTTGTGGACACAGTTTGGGGAAGAACCTTTTCTATTCCAGCATGACTGTGTCCCAGTGCACAAAGCAAGCTCCATAAAGACATGGTTGGATCAGTTCGGTGTGGAAGATCTTGACTGGCCCGCACAGAGTCCCGACCTCAACCCCATCCAACACCTTTGGGATGAATTGGAATGGAGATTGCGAGACAGGTCTTCTTGTCCAACATCAGTGCCTGACCTCATAAATGCTCTACTTAATTAGTGAACTCAACTATTTTAAGGTATAGATGGAACATACATTTCAATGGAGCTTTTAAGATGAGTTAAAGTGGCTTTTGTGATGCAGAACTTGTTATCCAGCACCCTAACCTGAACTCACTAATGCTCTTGTGGCAGCAATCAAATCCTCACATCAATGTTCCAACATCTAATGTTAAGTCTTCCCAGAAGGGTGTTATTGCAGCAAACAACTTTGTATTAACAACCTTGATTTCAGTAGAAACACTGGATGAGCAGGTGTCTACAAACTTTTGAACATACAGTGTATTACCAGGCTACTGGAAAAGAAGATATAATGTAAGCTATCCACATCTTATCAACCTTGTGCCTGAAATGTAATACACAGATACTCACTGCTTCCCCACGAGGCCCCACTGGCCCTGGAGGCCCTCTCCGGACCTGATAAATCCTCCCATCTGAGCCTCTCACCAGGTCTCCTTCTTTACCTGTAAAAATCACAGTTCCTAAAGAAATGTGTGGAATGTTAGGAACTGTAGTTCTTCTGTCCTGACTAAGACTGTTCTCAGTGGATGTGCTAAATGGAGTCTTGGTGGGTGCCCCCTTTTCCTCCACTTCCTTTAACAGGTTAGATTCAGGGTCATCAGGTCCTGAAGGGGGCTCCAGTGGGCTTTCTCCAGGGGTTTTTTTTACATCCAGATCAATAATAATATTATCCTCAGGCTTATTCGGGAAAGATTTGTCACCCTTGCTCTTCTCAGTGGTGACATTCTCATCCACAAGCTTGGAAGAAGAGTCTGGTTTGCCTCCCTTGCTACCTTTAACAAGGGGTACGAGTGTCTTGTGAGGTATGCCATCGTTTTTGGACAGTGTTTTCGGATCAGCCAGATCAGTGTCCTCATCAACCTCGAAGATGTCCCCATGGTCAATTGATCCCGGCCTCCTGGACCCTGTTGGAAGTGTTCCATCTCCACGAACTAGCCCACGTCTTCTCAGACCCTGTGTGATATATATACACCACATATAATGAGGGAAAGAATGAGAATATTGTAGTAGCACTATAACTAGTTAAATTAGCAGTATAAATATTTGAAAATTTAGTAATAGACAATGACAATAGATTCCTTGGCTTTCAAAACCACAATAAATGCTGAAAGAACTCATCACAGACAAGCCATACACTTCCACTGTAATTACTAAATAATATTGTTATGATACAAAAATTAAAGGGAACAATGTGCAAAATAGCAAAGCTTCCAGTCAAATTCAGGAGAATTTCACAGATTTTTGTGATTTCAGAAGATGCAAAGTTACTCATGCACCTCACTTGTAACTCACTCACTCATATTTAAGCAGTCTGAAAGTTATCCACAAGGAGAAACTATCCTTTTTAGCATTACAATACCCTGCATGTACGTCTCCTATAAATGTACATCAACATATATGTTGATGTATTGTAAAATATATATTAAAAATCTTCCTCATTAGCTTTGTACTTTTGTGTAATAATGCACTGTGCAGTAACTTTTAGATACTTTAATGCTTTGGGTATCTTGTTCCTATTAACACTGCTGTGAACAGTTTTAATCTAGAATAGGGCATTTCAAATCAAATCACTTTGAATGACTTAATTATGCAGAAGGAAGCCGCAAGCGGGGCTTAAGCTCATGAGGCTGTGGTGCTACCTGCTATGCTACCGAGCATGCCCACGGGTCTTGGTTCAATGGGAAGCCTCTTACAGGGTGTGATCTGAAGAAGAAGTGGCAAATGGACAGACGTGGGGCAGGGGGGCTGCACAGCACTGGTTTGAGGCAAATCATGCAAAACATTGGGTTGATCTGCATGGTCTGAGGAAGATGGAAACAGTAGGACATCGGTGTCACCTTAAATGAGTTTCTGGGAGTCCACCTAGAGGGGTATGTCCTTAGCAGAGAACCATACCTATTGTCCTGGCCAGAATGACGGTGACAGCCTGTGCCAGTGATCAGCAGCCTGCTTATGCTGTTGGGTAGCCCTCTGGAGGGCCTTTTGGGCCTTCCTCTATACCTGACGAGAACACCGAACAAAGTGCTCTGCTGCAGGGACCCTACATCTTTCTCCTGGCCTGGGAAGAGGGGGGGAGTAAACTCAAACTGGACCCTGAACAGGGATATCCCGAGCAAGGCCTGCTACAGGGAATTGAGGACATACTCAATGAGCCCTTCCTGCTTCCTGCAGTGGCCACTGCTGCTTGACTTTTCAGTGTTGTTTGTTCTTAGTTCAGGTGCTAAAAATAAAATTCCAGTGAGTCAACCCGATATTTTGAAGATTATTAAACTTCCCTCATCTGTCAACAACATCACATCAAAAGATTCGACAGATAAGCAACATAAGCACCAGAATGATGGGCGCTGAGTTCCTTGTCTGCTCTGAGTGTGGCATGTTTAGTTTATCCTCTCACTCCGTCGTAGATAATAGTGGTGATTTTATTTGTCAGAAGTATCGGTTAGTTTCTTCCTTATGGAGAAGGTTTCTCATTTAAAGGTGTGCATCTAGACTTTAATCAGGGATAGAAGGCAAGAGTCAGGCTAATTTCTAGCAACTCCAGATGCCCTACTCCAGCTATAGAGCCCCTGCAGCAGGGCGATTGGGTGGCAATTTGGCGGAATAATGGAAAAGCTCTCCCTTGTGTGAAAGCTTCTCCATGCAAGCACCACTGTCCTCTTCCAATTCACATGTCAGACAGGTTTGCCCTACTCAGGGAAGCACCCACTGAGAAGCCTTTTAAAAGTGCTCTGGTTATAGGTGAAAGTAGCTACTGCATTAGGGGCTCCATCACCATCTAGACATTACAAGGTTAGCTAGCCATAGGTATGATGGGTTAGTGATTCATGTAGGAGCTAATGGCATTCATCTGCGGCAGTCAGAGGTTACAAAGAATAATGTTGTGTAGATGAGGTATATAAATTAGCCCAAACAATGTCTTATGCTGTATGACCAATGTCCAATGTCCCAATCCGGCATGGCCCTGAGGTCTACAGCAGGCTTTCGGTGCTAAATTGCTGGATGTAAAGGGGTGCTCTGAAAACAATGAGGGTTTTGTTGACAATTAGTCCATGTTTGCATTTGCTTCAGTTCTAGACACTACAGGTTTTACTCAAAATGTCTACTCACTACTGCGGTCAGTCTCTTGATTACATCCTGGCACTTGGTGTTAATGTGGCTATATCATAGCTATTCATCCACAGATCACAGTAATCTCAGATCACTACCTTATTCCATGTGACCTTAGCCATAATGTAAGTACATCCCCTCACTTTAGTATTTGTCATAAAATAACATCTGCCACAGCTCTTAGTTTTATTGAAAGCCTCATTGCCAGAAATAAATAACATAACTGAATACTTGAACTTTCTTCAATCTACTCTAGATAATGTCACACCTTTAAAACATAAAATAATCAGAAAAAAACTTACTCCTTGGAATAATGGTCAAACATGTCTTAGAACAAAATGTTTGAAAATTAGAGCATTAATGGCCATTAACCAAGCTGGAATCTTTCTACTTCGGCTAGAAAGAAAACCTTAGAGACCACAGTAGAGCACCTACTATGGCAGGCTCAGCCTATCTATTGTTTCTTACATAATCTAACAGAAATAATCTTAGGTTTATATTCAGTACAATTTCTAAACTAAGTAGGGAAAAGGGAGGTACATAACCTCAGATATCTGCAATCTATAGTAGTGAGGATTTTATGGACTTTGTTAATAATAGAATTGATGCTATTACACATGAAATACAAACAAGATGTTTTTATCACGTCATCTGCCTAAAACAGATAAAATATAGCTGGAGCAGAGAGGCTGGTATCCTCTAATCCAGTTCAACAGGCAGAACTCACCATGATTATCCTCTCATCAAAATCTTCTACAGTACTTGCACACTTGATTCAGTTCCTATAAGCTTACTTTAGGAAGTCTTCCAAGTAATAATCGGGCCTCTGTTAGCAATGATAATAAAAAACACCTCTCTTAGTATTGGTTATTTGCCAAAAGCATTTAAACTAGCAGCTATTAAGCCTCTGATAAAGAAATCAAATCTTAATTATATTTCAAATCTACCATTTTTTTTCAAAGATTTTAGAGAACGCCGTGGCCCAGCTTCTGCATAAGAATTACATATATGAAAAATTCCAATCTAGATTCTGGTCTCATCACAGCCCTAGTCAAGACAGTAAACAATCTTTTACTGTCTGCTGACAAAGGCTTTCTATCTTTGCTGGTTTTGCTCTGACTTAGTGTGGGAACCAACAACACAAACCACTCTATTCTATTATAAAGGCTAGAAAACCTGGTCGGCATCACAGGAACAGCCTGGTTTGGGTTTTAGTTGACCGATGACTGTCAGTTTGTAAGTGTGAATGAGGAATCATTAGCGCAAAGTAAAATACAGAGCCTCACAAGGTTCTGTCTTAAGACCTCTTTAATTTATATTGCACATGCTGCCATTGGGTATGATTATCCAAAAACATGGGATTAGCTTCCACTGCTACACAGATGACACACTACAGTAACCCAGATAACCCAGCCAACCCAGATATTAAACGATAGATTAAATAAGACTGAGGATTGTGTTAGGGACATACAGTGGGTTTTGCATTTGATGGTAATTTGTCCCACCCGTTTTTCCTTCAATCCTGACAAGTGCCCCAGTCACTGCTACAGAGAAACACCCCCACAACAGGTTGCTACTACTTCCAAGCTTTACTGTTGGTATGGTATTCTTTGGATAGTGAGCTATATTGGCTTTCTGCCAGATGTACCATTTGGTGTTGAGGTCAAACAGTTCTATTTGGTCTCATCTGACCATAATACCTCTATCCACTTGGCCTCTGAAACTTCAAGGAGCATTTTGGCAAAGCTCAATTGTAAATTCATTTGACCTTTCTTGAGGAGTGGCTTTTTTCTTGCAACTCTGCCACACAATGACCACCAAATGCCATAAATTCCTGTGACTGCTTAAAAGTTGCCATAGCCCACTTGGTAGCCTCTCTGACCAGTTTCCTCCTTTTTCTTCCAACTAGTTAATGATAAACTTTACTGCACTGTTAGGGATTGATAAAGCCTTTGATTTTGTTTTGTATCCAGCTCCTGACATGTGCCTGTTCACAGCTTTACTTTCCCTGAGATCTTTTGATAGTGCTTTGGCACCCATAGTTGATTGTTTACTTTCAGATGCACTACCACACACTGGAGTACCCCAGGAATAGCTGTTATTATGCTGAACTAATCAAAATAACTATAATTGATCATAGGTAGAAGCCAATTAGCTTGGTATGTAGTGGAGACGGTAAATAATTACACCTAAATGAGTTTACAAGTATTTTTTATGAGGGGGTGATCCTTTATCTGTCTCAGTGATTCTCTTTTATTTATGTATTTATTTTCTAAACAGATCCATCATATCTTTCACTTGGATGTTATAAGTTTCACTAAGAAAATATGGCTGGAATTTGTGTGTGTGTGTGTGTGTGTGTGTGTGTGTGTGTGTCTTCATTTCAGGCTACAAAGCAACTAAACAAACTGTCAAGATAGATCTTCCTCGTTCCTCAGCTTCTCCTGTATTAGTTGTAAAAAATCTCAGTGTCACTATCCTTCAACGCACATGTAAGTACTATTACTAAAACAGCTTTTCTTCATATTGCTATGATAAGTATCACACTATCCCTACATGATGCAGTAAAATTAGCACATGCTTAAGGACCTCCAGACTGGATTACTCTAGTGCCTTGTTAAGATACTCCTACATGAGCCTAAATAAACTTTAAGTAGTCCAAAATGTGGCAGCTTCAGTGGCTTCCGATTAAATTCCGTATTGATTATGTAAAGTGTAAAGTAAAGCTTCCATTTTGTCATACATGAACACACCACAGCACACAGTGTGAACAGCATGAAATTCTTCTCTGCAATTAACCCATTCACCAAGTGAAGCAGCGGGCAGCCAGAAACACAGCGCCCGGGGAGCCTCGACACTCACATAAATCTCAAGGTGCTGGCTATCTACTAGTCCCAGGAAATATGATAGCTACAGCAGGGAGAAGAGCCTTCTCAGCCCCCAGCTTCTCCTGTACAGTCTTTAACATTAACCTTCCTATTGTCTGCCCATGTGCTCTCCAGGTATTCCTCACTTTAATTCCAAATAAAACTACCACTATGACTCTAAAAGTACCCACTCTGTTAGATACAGACTGTATACAAAAGACCTCTTACTGTTATCTCCATAGGGTCAGCTTTTTCATTCTCCCTCTCTCTGGGGGTTGACCAGAGGAGGATGGGTCCCCTTTTGAGTCTTGGTTCCTGCCAAGGTTTCTTCCTCTAGTTTTATGGAGTTTTTCCCTGTCTCTGTTATCTTTGGCTTGCTCACTAGGGGCTCGGACCCAGATACTGTAAGGCTGCTTTGTGATGACGTCAGTTGTAAAAAGTGCTATAATAATAAAATTGAACTGAATTGAATGAAACTGATACTCGACTGACAGCACTCAGTCTGGGCTGGAGGAGGCAAGGACCAGAAGGTCTTCTCCAGGTCCTGGTTGATGCATTCCATCTGGCCGTTAGACAGGGGGTGGTAACCGAAGTCCCTGACAGCAGACAGAATGCCTACCAGAACCGGCTAGTGAACTGCGGACCCTGGTCTTAAATCAGGTCCACATGGACCCAGACCATCTGATGGGGTAGGATGTCCACTGTCTCCTTGGCCATGGACAGTTTGGGCAGAGCTACAAATTTACAGGCCTTGGAAAAGACAGAGACAACTCCATGGTAAAATCCAACAGCAGGTAACACCAGAGACATAATGAAATGGGCAGGGGGTGGAGCAGTCCCGCAGGCTTAGACTTGGGTCCCTTACTACTCATACACACCGGGCAGGCTGCAACAAATGCCCTGACATCCTTCTCCATACAAGACCATCAGTACTGCCTCTGCAGGAACTCCAAGGTGTGATTTACCCCTGGGTGGGCTGTTAGTGGGGACGTGTGGCCCCAGAGGAGAACTTGGAACTTACAAAGAGAGGTACTTAGAGTCGGACAGCAGGGCCGCCTCCAGGGTCAGACTCCCCCCCAAAGTGCATCCCTGTAGGCCTTCTCTATGTCCCAGTGGACTGGCAGAGAAGTACTGGGCAGGAGGTCAAAAGTACAGTCATATGGCCTGTGCACTAGCAGGAGCTGGGCCACCCACCGATCAGAAATAAGGAAACAATGCTCAGAGACCGAGGAGAACTAGATAAGATAAACCTTTATTATTCCCACAAGTGGGAAATTTGCAAAAAGGCGCTGGCCCATACGGTGATCGAACCTGTGACCTTGGCATTATCAGCACCAGGCCACTAGAGAAAGGCCACTGGTGGTGGAGGTAAAGATCTGCCATGAATGGGGTTCGAGGAGGAGTTGAAAAACTCGCCACAAGTGGGGCTTGAACTTGCAGAGACTGCGAGACTGTGGTACTACTCGGTACACCACTGAATACGGGTGGTGGTTTGGTGAGAAGCCTCTTATTGTGTATTAGTCTGAGAAAAGGTAGGAAAGGAAAACAGAAAAATGGAAACTGCCAGGAAAGAACAGACTGGCAGACCCAGACTCAAGGAAAAGTTCCTAGAAAAAATAAAGGAAGGCAAATTGAAGAACAGGAGAACTGAATGTGCTGCGCATGTTTTTGAGAATATGCCTAGAGGGGTTCCATGGAGAGTTCCAAGAATGAGTGTCGGGACACCCAAACTCTCAGAAGAGCTGGAAAAGCTCAGAAGCTCAATATCATCTAGGTGTCAGGTTTTGGGAATGCCAAGCAACCCTAAAGACTTTGCAATCAGTCTGACTGTGAACCCTGGTTATAAAGGGTAGGTTCCAAGTGCTGCTGACGAGAATTAATTAAGAGGCAGAGGCACCCTATGCCTCCTCCTGCCGGCCAGTGCGGAGGTGCCAGCTCTGCACATCCCTCTTGTGGTAGACATAGGAGTGGTCATAGATCCAGCCCCAGACTGGCCCCTAACAGGATGGGTTTCAAGAAATCCTGCATGCTGTCCCTGTAGGCCTGCAGGTCAGACAGAGGAGCTGAAAGGTTGTGAGACAGACGCTACTCTAAATGGTTGTGAACTAGAACTCAGGAAATAAGAAACAGTCACATTTCCACTAAAACATATGCACTACGGTGTGATGGGCGGCGTGCTGTCATGCATCATCATATGAGACAAAGGGAGAGTCATGTCTCTTGTTGCTGTATTGCCATGTGGGATTGTTTATTGCGTGACTGAGTGTATGTGGTCACTAGCATTGCACATTTCTCCCATACTGACTGAATGCAGCCCCATGACCAAGTCAGAGTGATTTAAGAATCACTAATTTACAGCCTGGATAATGCAAGAAATTGGGGGCTGAATCAGTGATTAAAGAACAAAACCAGATGTACTGCATATGAGTTTGCCCTGTTAAACAGTCCTGCCAAAAAAAAAAAATTCATACATTTTCCCCCTAACTCCAGTTGTAATCGATCAGCCAAGACACGTTTAGTGTCCAAAATTTGCTTCTTTAGTTTTTGTGTTTGGTTCTTTAGCAGTGGAGCTATGATGCTAATAGTAGACAAATAATATAAGTTTACACCTCACCTTTTAACATATTACAAACTTTCCTTCAAAACCATCATGCATTTTCCTCAAACAGTGTCAAGCTGAAAAGTCATTTTTAACAGATTTACTTATGTGGTTTTTGACAGGACACGAAATATTTGTTGGCTTCATGGTTTGGATGCAATTTTCCAAATATGTGTTGAGCTCTGGTTTAGTTCAAAATTCACATTAAGGTTCTCACAGCCCACTATGCTCCATCACTATTACCAACAATAGTCCTTTCAGTACCCTGGGCCTGAGAGTAGTCTGATAAGTTGTCACTTGATCTCCACCTGGTTGCAAAGGACGGTCGGCTAACTTCTTTCACCTTATAGTGGACCTGAAAATCCCTGCCCACAGGGACTCCCAATCTGGAAACCAGTTCAGGATCTACCTGATAAGCATTTATGTTGCCCCAATTAATCACCAGGGGCATAATTTAGAACACTTCTTAACAGTATACCCAATACTATTCTAGCAAAAAACACCTACTGCACTTTATGGTTATAGAAAAAAAAATTTAGTGGGTATAAAATCTTTACATTACAAGAAGCTCCTTAAACTGTAAAAGGTTCTTCACGCTCATACATCTCATTAAGAAACAGATCTTTAATAAAATCCATTAAATGGTTGCTATGTTGCTAAGTTCAATATTGATATTACAAGTATCAGTATCACTGTAATCTATTAATAATTGACAAAACTTACACTTAAAAGTAGTCATCCTGGAAAATGTCTCCATTCTGTATTTCAGCTTAATAAGATGCTACAGAAGTGTGACACTACAAGACCCTAAGAGACCAAACTTCTGACATTTATCACTCTGAGCATGCAAAACATACAACATTTTATGTATTATGCAACAGTGATTGACATGAACAGGCACTGACACAATGTAAATCATAATAGTTACTTAATATTGTAAAAGGCTGAATAATGGAAAATGCCCAGTTGCCTAAATCTGTTCACACACGCCAAGAAGCCACTGTCATGATGCCAAGAAGTGTGTTTAAACTACACTCTATATGCAAGAGGATTAAAAAGTTCACAGTGAGTTTAACTGGAAAGGTCAGATAAGAAACTGTATTTGATACACAACTACTGACACACAGTTATGAGGTGCTGTTCTTACATGCACAAAAAAGGGGTGCTTCAACTTGAAAGTGGGCGATTGCAATAAATCTGCCTTACAGACAGAGGTATGCACAAGGACGACGTTTAACCGGCTGCGTCTTGCAAGCCGACTAATGCAAACTACTGAGACAGTGGTATTGACATTTCAAGCCCAGGAAAGTAGAAATAAAATAGATGTTACATGGAGGAGCAGGCAGGAAAAATACTGCTTAATTATTTTGCAATGCGCATATGTCTGGACAAACAAACTTAAGAAGAGTCATTGCTATTATGGCACCAAACTATGTAGACTGGCTGGTATTAAAATCAACTGTGGTTATTCATGGTGCAATACCAATAAAAGCCAAATGCACACTGTGCACACACTTGTTTTATAATTTAAGTTAAACTGGAGTGGTGGGAAGACCTTCTCTCCTATAAACCAAAACCACTGTGACCCTCCCACTAAAACCAAAAACCACCATAAACTCTAGCACTTTCTGCCCAGAAGAGTGAGATCAAGAGCATGTGAGAGAGAGCGTGAGGGGAGGAAGTACATATGCAAAAAAGCGCATATCTAAATATAAACATGTCAATTCATTTGGCCCTCATTCTTGGAATAAAGATGACCTTTTTGTGTAGATCTCCCTCATGCCATTGAGGCATGGACTCCACAAGAACTCTGAATGTGTGCTGTGGTATCAGGCACCAAGATGTTACCAGCAGATCCTTAAGTCCTGTAAGTTGTGAGGTGAAGTCTCAATGGATCAGACTAATTTGTCCAGCACATCCCACGGATGACAGATCAGATATATTTGGAGGCCAATTTAACACCTTGGACACTTTGTCATTCTCCTCAAACCATTCCTGAACGATTTCTGCTGAAAGAGAAATGCCACAGCCACTAGGGACTCCTGTTGCTATGAAGTGGTGTACTTGGTCTGCAACAATGTTTAGGTACATAGTATGTGTAAAAGTAACATCCACATGAATGCCAGGACCCAGCGTTTTCCAGCAGAACATTGCCCAGAGCATCACATTTGCTGGCTTGCCTTCCCGTAGTGCATCCTGGTGCCACATGCACCCTGCCACACATATGATGTAAAAGAATACGTGACTGATCAGACAAAGTCACCTTTTTCTATTGGTCCATAGTCCAGTAGTGATGATCACATGCACATTGTAGGTGCTTTTGGTGGTGTACGGGGGGAGCCTGAGTCTTAACCTCATACACCGCAAGCTGTGATGCACTGTGTGTTCTGATACATTTCTATCACAGCCAGCAGAAACTTTTTCAGCAATCTGTGCTACAGTAGCTCTTTTGTGGGACTGGACCCAGTGGGTTAGCCTTTGTTTGTCAGTTGTTGGTAGATCTAACCACTGCATACTGGGAACATCCCACAAAAACTGCCGTTTTGGAGATGCTCTTGTCAGAGTAACTCAGATTCTTTCGCGTGCCCATTTTTCCTGCTTCCAACACATAAACTTCAAGAACTGACAGTACACTTGTTGCCTTAAATATAACACTCCCTGACAGGTCAGGTTAAGTAGGTTTATTGTCATTTCAGCCATATACACAGCACACAGTGAAAGGAAACAACATTCCTCCAGGACCACAACACAATAACAAAACCAGAACACCACAAGACTACATAAGTGCAGACAGGACAAACTACACAGAGTGCAAAGACAGCAAGAGAGTGCAAAGAAAAACACAAGCACAAGAATACAACACTACAAGACAACATACAGTGCGGCTGACAAGAGCAGCTATAATACAGTTTGAATGAATACAGTATTATGACAAATACTGTATTCTAGCGGCTGAGTCAAAAATGCAAATATAGAGGTAGACAGCAATAAAAAATAATTTTGCAAATAATAGCAGCAGGACAGAACATGTGCAGTATATAATATTTACAGTGAAAGTTGGGGTGTAAGCTGTTTAGGAACAGTTTAATGTATATATGCATTGGGTTAGGGCAAGACAGAAATTCAGTTCAGAGGTGCATTTGTGTGTGTGTTGGGGAGGGAGGGGGGGTCACAGTTTATGATTCAAGTGCTATTGTAACAAGATTATCAATGACATGCTCTTATCAGTGGTTGTAATGTTACGCCTGATTGGTGCTTGACAGTGGAAGTTTCACCTCTGTGATATATAATAGATGTGCACCGAATAATAAAAAACAATCCAAATTCAGTCAGCTTCAGAAGGAATTGAAAACAACGTCTGAGAACCCACCTTTGATAAGCTACTCCTTTTACCCTCCAGTCGTCTAAGTGGATGGCCCTGTGAATCCAGTAGAATCCATCCTAATAAGTACACCCAAATCCTCATGGCTACAAGCATATGTCACAAACTGGGAATCCAACCTAGTGCTGTCACGACCCACTGCAGAACACACGCTGCAGAGGTGAGATCAGTCTCAATCACACTCACTCTCACACCTACTGATATACCACCCATCCACCCACTCAGTCAGACAGACAGACACATGTACATACACACACACACACACACACACACACACTCTCACACACACACACACACGCACACACACACACACACACACACACACACACACACACACACT
>JBBPCZ010000023.1:13204674-13217117 GCA_037974445.1 Brycinus macrolepidotus
ACACACACACACACACACACACACACACACACACACACACACACACACACACACACACACACACACAAATACATACAAAGCATCAGAGCAGGGGAGTGAATGACAAAACAGACATGAGAGCAAAGGAGTATTGGAAGAGGTACAGACACCCCGAGTTGGCACCGAGGCAAAGCAGAAGAAATGATGAGGTGATGATTCAGTGATGGGCAGGATCAGAATATGAAGATAGAAAGAAAGATGTCTCCAGATAGGAACTATCCACATAAAAATGTTTCTTAATCCTGCCAATTTATTGTCATAACATGTGCTGTCATGGACTAAAATGACTAAAACTAATAAAATAATGATGCATTTACATAATGATTCGGCTGCAATATGTGCTCACCTGCAGCTTATCAAACAATCTGTATGCAGCACCATCTATTAACTGCATGGTCTTGGCACAGAGTTTAAAAGGTGCACTAAAATAACAGAGCTGTCAGGAAGTTTGAGGCAAAACAGAAAGTGAACATTCAGTGATGAAGAGATAGTGGAGTTGATAATTTCTACAAAGCCTTCTCTATGGAAGAAAAGAAGGTTTATTAAACATAACAGCACAAATTGCAGTTCCACCTTCTCACATCTGTAAATCTGATCTAAGAAGTTTAAACAGCGCCTCTTTCTCATCTCTATATCTGCTGCCATTGGAAGCCTCAAGTTGGTAAATTTAAGTTTAGTAAATTGAGAGGAATATGTGATCAGTCACATGTGTAATATCTCCACAAACATTTTGTATGATCTTCACTCAGTTTTAATAAGGTTTGATAATCTTATCAGCATAACCATGACCAGGTGTAGTGACCAGGCACAAATGGGGTCAGAGTTTGAATAAGAGATGAAATTATGAGATGGAGAGATAGTTTCTATGCTACATTTTCTATGTCGTAAACATAAACATAGAAGAAGAATGAAATGAGAAACAGAGGTGTGCAGAGGACACTGGGAAAGACAGACAGAAGAGTGAGACACATCAAGACAAGAACATACACGAACAGACAGGAACAGACAAGACAATACACAATACAATAGCATACGAGAGCAAAATGACCAGACAAACATATTAGACAACAGGAAGGACTGTGATAGGCAAAACATTCTGGAGGGCCAGATCACTGCACAGTTTGCTGATTTTTCAATTCCAGCTGTTCAGTAAGTGTCTCAGAGCACAGAAATCATCACAAGCTGGACACAAGCTTTCAGGTCCCTAATCTTACATTACATGTACTATGGATGAAAAAGTAGAAGAAAGCTGAAAGGGCAGGAACAAAAACCATGAATGAATTAAAGCAAGAAATAATAAAATTCTGTAGTAATTAACCAAATGAATGGACATATACACATTTAAAAAATTATCAAATTGCACTCCCTTGATAAGTAAACAAGCAGAAAGCAAAGACTATATGACAAAATTGAATACATGAAAATACTTCTTTATAAAAGTCCCAGAGAAACAGAAACAAAATCTGAAGTATGATAGTGTGTTTTAATGCAAGGGGTGCTTTCAACTTTTACACTTTACACTTTAATTCATTTACTTACACCACTCTTTTTCTTCTACATTTTTTCCATCCATCCATCCATCCATCCATCTATCCATCCATCCAGCCAGACATCTGTCCATCCATCCATCCATCCATCCAGCCAGACATCCATCCACCCATCCATCCATCCATTCATCCATCTATCCATCCATTGATCCATCCATCCATCCAACTGATCCAATGTAATCCAACCACTCATCCATGCTATCAAAGTAACTCAACCACCATGGAAACCCTTGATACTATGATGTATTTTCTCCCTTTTTAGTGTTTTACCTGTCATAGATCCATTTCAACTATCCTAACCGCCTTCTGTTTCTCTTCAGCAAACCTGCTCTATCCACCTATGTTTGAAATGATGCCACCAGTCACATGACTGGCCGAGTGACAAATGAGAGTGAGACGCATCAGCGGCTTACCTGGAAGCCTGCACTAAGTCTGGGCATTGAGGCTGCCCTCCCGTGGCCCTCCAGTGTGGAGAAGCCCCCTACATCCGAATCATTCTCCATATCCGTCATCTCTACTAATTCCTGCAAGACCCACATAGCACAAACAAACATGTACAGACACACACAGATATACATATATCACAACACATACAGCACAGAGATATTTACATGCACTATGGTATGACAATGAGACAAAGGTGTGATGAGCTTGTGTACATAATAAACAAATGCTGCATGTCTGGGAGTTTCACTTCTCTCAGGTCTAAAGGGTTCTCTTTAGGCCTGAAAATGATGCAATGTCCTCGCCAACTACAACGTAGGTCTACCACCAGACTCGGCAGTGCTGGCCAAAACATACTAGATTCTGTGGAGACTGCCAGAGGTCTGGCTTGTGAAACTAGATTCTTTGAGGTTTAACAGTTTTCAGCTGACTGATTTTATAGAAGCTAGTGCCAGTTTTGTCTGACAGAGGACTGCAGTACCTGAGCTTCAGTTGAGTTTGGCATGTCTTCTGAATGCCCCCGCTGAACAACATTTCTGCTCCTCTGCTGCACTCCTTCCTGAGGTGTGTCTTCTGAGGGAGACTTTTTCATGGCAATACTCTGGCTTAGCCTGTGGTCACACAAACATACAAAAGGTCCAACCATTTTTTATGCTATTCTTCTTTTAGTCAGGTAGTTATCCAAAATCGATCACCAATCCACTTGGTGAAGTCATCGTGCACACTAATAAATAGACTTTAACAATTCAGCCATTTTCTAAACCAAGAAGGCTGTCAATTTGACAGTGTTGTGGATACTCACACTGCCTCTCCATTAGTCAAGAGAGGGGCTGAGGGTGAGGGTGAGGGTTGAGGCTGTGGACGTGGTGGTGGTTTGCTGATCTTGATTGATGACTCTTGATCATGTAAGTGGGTAAGAGGCAACATGGGCTTGAAGAGTGCTCCCATTTTACTCTGCAGGACAAGGAGCCATTTACAACACTTCACCACTTCTTGTGATTCAGACATGTGACATTCAGAAGTTTTAACCCGTTTTAGTTGCAGGCTATAACAAAACATAATTCATGTAATTTACGAGCTGGGAAACCCTGTTGATAATGTGTATTAAATGTCCATTAATAAATGTGGACAGCTGAAGTTTGGGATTAAGACCAAGCCTGAAGCTTCTTATCTTCATATTTAACTTTCTATAAATGTTCTATACTTTTAAAAAAAGAAATAAATTCAAATCTTTTCAGGGGATGTTTCTTAAAAGAATGATTTTTGTAAATGAGTGTGTGTTAGTGTGTGTGTGTGTGTCTCTGTGTGTGTGTGTGTGTGTGTGTGTGTGTGTTTGAAGTGTATCTCTTGAAAGTTTAAAGCTTCTAGTTTAAAGCAAACAACACCCAGAATAGTTCAAGTTCTCAAGTTCAAGTTTTCTCTTTTTCTACGGTCACACAGTCTTACTCATATAGTCTGTAAGCTTAAGCTAAAGATGGCCTGAACTTGCGAGCCATGTGGAAACATTGAATCAAATAGAAAAATGTTGTTACAGAATGTAATCATATGTAAATGTAATTAAATATATAATTTGTAATAACTTCCAGCTTTAAAAAGATATCCCATATAATTTCAAATGAAAAATTAACATTTGAGTTTCATACCTGTGTGCCTCCAGAAGGCTGCTGCTGCTGGAGCCTCTTGGCTCGGTTTTGCTTGTAGTAATCAAAAATCATCAGTGCAGCATACACCTTCCCAACTGTTAACTCATCGTCTAATACACACAGAGAGGTGGAGTGAGAAACAGGGGACTAATTTTATCTTTATGGTCAGAAAGAAAAATATGGAAAAGTATGATGGGTGTGAAATTTATATTCTCTAAAAAGAACTGGATCATGGAAGAACTGATATATAATTTGTGACTACACAAACAATTGATATTTAAAATAACCTAATGCTTACAACTTACAAAATGAGAAACATTATTATAAAAAGTTGCATAAATAAATGACCACTGGATGGCAGCAACTACATATGAAACATATTCAAAACTACTGAGGCAGCAAATGGCCTTGATAATGTCCTAAGATTATCTTCATTTTGAAAACCACTAACGTTTTCTGAACTGAATTGAGATTGTGATGTAGTAGCAATGCAAGTTCCAGGTCATATGACTGCATTTCATTTCAGATAACATGCCAAAGGAAGTACGCCTCCAAGAATGCAAGAAGACAGCTTACGTTTATGAGGGGTGACCAGCAGATCCACAGTTTTTGGTGGCAGGTTGGGCCACACTTTATTAATTTCTCTCCTCAAGTCAACATCACACAGGTGCTGGGCCAGAACACCTGCAAACACCAAAGTATATATCATTTTACTCCATCATCCTAAATGACGGTACAAATAGATCCTGGTTGTATGGCATGTCTTCACTCATGCAGTAAGAGAAATCTAGTGATCTTACTTTTTTATTTAATATATATAGATAGGACATAGGTGGATAAATGAATGGATGGATGGATGGACGGATGGATGGATAGATAGACTGCATCTTGTTAACTTCTGAAAATGTTTCTCACTGCAGAAAGTCGCGGATGCTTTCTGTTAATATCAGTAGTGTAAATGGAAAGACCAATGACCTTCACAAAGAATCGAAATCAGATCAATTATTTTGAAAAAGTGAAGTTTGAAAATAAGACTATGCCTAAGATTTTACACCTTAATATCAAGTTTTCTATATGTTTCCCTGCCAGCAGTTTCCTGTAACCAAGTTTTCTCGGGCCAAACCTGAAACCACTCAGACCTTCAGTTAAAAATCTCAGCATCTTCTCCCCTCCTATGGTCATATAATCTCTTCTCAAACTACAATCCTATGTTGCAGATGTGGTATGAACTCAATGATTTTCGTTCATAAGAAGATGAGACATTTTATTATGATTTGAATCATAAACACCAATATCAATTAATTACTGGATTAAAATATGCCCTGATTGTCTTGATCTTTCAGACTGAATCAGCAATTCCCTACAGAAACTTAGTTTGTGTTGGTGCAATAGAGAGGGAGGTAGGGCTCATAGGCATAGGAGCCACTGGTAAAAAAAAAACGATGCGCCTCAAGGTAGTAGATGGCACAGTGCCAGAAGCTGAGTGGGCATGAAGTAGGCACGCACCTGATGCCAGTTTGATGTCCAGGGCAGTGCGTATGAGAGCCATCAGCGTGGATGTGAAGTGAACAGTGTTGTCATCTGCAATGGGCATGTTCATCCTTACCAAGCGCTGCAGAGAGTCACATACATGAGGACATAACATCAGGTACACACGTGACTGAGCCACACAGCAAAGAGTAAATACACACTGACGTCCTGGAGAGTGTGGTGGATGTGCTGGGTGAGAGAGCTAAAGGCTTGTTGTGTAAATGATTTCAGAAGAAAAAGCCAAAGCTGCAGAATCTTTTGGGAAATAAACAGTTTATATGAATCTTTTTTATGTAGATTTTAGAGCTCTCATGCCAGCAGGCCTTGTAACTCTCTAGGACACATTTGAGAAAGAGAGAGAGAGAGAGAGAGAGAGAGAGAGAGAGAGATTCATATCTCATGCAGATGCTAAATGAGTAGAAAGAAGACAGGAAGTGTGTGGCATACAATGGACAGTGCATCTATTGCAATGTGGGTGCAACACTTCACAAAGTATTACACATCACCATCAGAACTGAAGGTTTGATTTTTGAGGTTTGAACTGATGTGAAGTAATGCTTTTGTTCATGTTAACTTCTTCCTAAAATTTCTATTGGATTATTCATCATGAAATGTTCACATACAACAACTGGCATGTTATGTAAAAAAGCTACAGTAAAGCACTTGGTCTCTTTCTATTCAAATACAGCTGCACACACACTGTTTACAGATTGCTGTCCATGTAGATTACACATACAGAGTGGGAAAATTAGTTATGAATCAAACACACGGATGAGGGATAAAGGTGTGTATAATGACTGTGTTTCTTGCACTTTTACAAAGACAGGACAGAGTGAGGGGAGAGGAGCTTCCCTCAGGCATGATAGAGCATCGCCTCCTGTGGTAACCATGGAGACAGAGTCAGAGGAAAGCACGAAAGGCACACGATGCGTGCAGGCCTACCTACCCAGGCCATAGAGCCATCAAAGACCACCCCACCCCCTGTACTATAGGGGCTGCACAATGGAAAAGAAGTATGAGAATCCTTTATGTATAAGGATGTAATAAGCCAATATACATCCATATACTGGGTGTAAAATATACATACATTTTAAATTTGATATTTTTCAGTGTATTGTCTTTATTATTTAAATTTCTGCATAGTGAAGAAGATTATGCTTCAGAGTATTTTGAAGTGAAATGCAAACAAAAAACAAAACAAAACAAAACAAAACAAAACAAAACAAAACAAAAAATACAAAACAAAACAAAACAAAACAAAACAAAAAACAAACAAACAAAAAAACAAACACAAACAGGTCAGAACTGTTCAAAGTGGTGGTGATAGGACACAAATGTTTTAAACATTTAATGCCTCTACAAGCCACCTTAAAGAATGCTATTATATGAAGCAATTACTAATACGCCTCCTGATGTCTAAGACATTG
The DNA here is from genome assembly GCA_037974445.1 of Brycinus macrolepidotus. NCBI lineage: Eukaryota > Metazoa > Chordata > Actinopteri > Characiformes > Alestidae > Brycinus > Brycinus macrolepidotus. The sequence continues at coordinate 13,211,305 of JBBPCZ010000023.1, forward strand.
TTTTACATTTTAATTTTGAGATAAGGTTTGGGTCTAAAGCTTGTTTTTAATGCATTCATGGTGGAGTGGCACATGCATGGACTGTGAGACAAAATAGTCCTCACAGAAAACATCTATCACTGCTGTAAAGAAATCTACTCATTGAGTAATTATTTTAACGATCAAGTAATTATCTTAATTTGTAACAGCAAACAGTTGATTTCACTTCACATAAATGAAACACACATGTTTAACATACAAAGACACGTGTGAGCTTCCTCTCTTTCATTGATAAGCAATCATTGTAAGCAATTTCCCCTGGGATCAATAACACTTTCCGATCCTGATGCACACAAAAGCCACTTGTTAATAGTGGTGCTAATAGCTTCCTATTGTGTAGAATACTGAGGCTCCAGAATGTGGCTTTATAATGACTTGCAGACAACTCGATTATCATTCAAACTGTACACTCACCAAATCATTAAACATATACACTGAAATCTATTAATTTATAATGGAGAAATAGATTTTAGTTTAATAACTGTGACAACACTTGACTAAATAATGCAGAAATAAAAAAATGGTTGAATTCTACTGCTTATCTCAATTCTAAAGGCCTAACAATGGACGAGGGCTGGAAATTAGCTTTAGCTGTCTTGTTGCACTTTCGTGTAACGGTGAACAATATCAGGTTACAGGATTAATGATGGAGTGGCATTCCTTTGACTAAACTACTTTATGTTTGTTTGATTCCATTAATATCATCAGTGGCCCCGATTCATCAAAACACCCACAGAACATAACATGCAGTAACAACATTACAATTGGTTATAAGATAATTTGCATATTGTAGGTATTACTAGGCCAGGATCACAATAATGATTAACAAGTGATACAAATGATACATTGTGCAGCCCCTAACATATACACGTTCCACTCACAAACCCCCCAAAACAGAAAAGCATGCCCAGTATTACACCCGAAAGCTATAAAAAGGACAAAAAAAAAAAAAGAAAGGGAGAAAGAGAGTGAGAGAGAGGAAAAAGATGGGCGTATGGTGCAATTGTGTGGTTAAAGCACAGCGCTGCCTGAGAAGACACATTTCCACAACAACAAACAAGAAAAAAAGAGCGAGAGTGAAGGGGTGGGGGGTGACATGTCTTGCTCCAGTGAACACACATCTACAGTGCGCTTTCTTTTCTTTCCTCCAAATCGATTCACTGCTCTCTAAAGCGAGAGTAGGAGGGGTTCTGGAGCACACTGGAGGATGTCACATGTACACAAGCGCACGGCTTGGCCTTGGAGAGTTCCCTGGCAGACAGCCGCTCATATCCCTGCACTCTTCGACACTATCCATTCAGACAGCTGGAAGAGGGTGAGGAAACTCAATGACCGAAGGCCACTCTCAAAGGGGCGGAAAAGCAGTTGAAGCTGGACCAGCTCACTTCTTTACTGAACAGCCTGAAAAATTAACTGGTGTGTTCAGTGTAGTTTCATTTTTCTTTTTTCTTTTTTCTGTCACGACACACAGCAAAGGTCATCTGCCTTTAAATACTCATCATTGGCCACATATTACATTATATATGTAATATCAAATTCCTATTACATTACATATTAAAATAAGACTGCCACTTTAACTGAGGCATGAGCATATGGACGGTGCAGCTTGATTGTCATGGAATAGTAGTTTGATATGGAAATGCTGAGGTCACTATACTGATTATACAGTTCCACACACGAGTTCCAGACATGTTTGTTAAATTTGATTTTTAGATTTGAGTGTTGAGTGAAGTGACCAAATTCATTTTGTATGGTCAGACATGGGTTGCGACACAAATGTGAGTATGTTGATAACGGAGGGGTAAAACTGAGTAAACGGGTCACATTTATGAGCTTGATGTGTACCGTTCCTTGATGACTATAACTAACAGAATGATTGTGCTGTATTTCTCCTACATAAAAAGAAAATTTATATCTAAGTGTCTAACTCTAACTCTCAGTGTATTACCCAACATATATTTACAGCACCCACTTTCTTTTCTGGCCATATTGACATCAACAAAACACCAGAGAGCTGATTTAAATCAGATCTGAAACTCCTTACAAATGTGGCTTCAGTCTAACTGGAAAACGTTTGTTGAAAACGTTGACTGAAGGAAATCTATCCTGCTCAAATCAGGTATGCTGAAAAATCTGACATTAGCTGTCTGGGCCTAATTAACTTAGTTGGGCACAAATGCAAACATAAAGTGCCATTCAATAGTTTGTGTTGCGTTATACAGAATATTAACAAGAGCTGGCCCAAACAACCTTGTACAGTCTCTGACGCTGTTGTTTCCAAACGAGCACTTGAGAACGCATTCTTAAAATTACCCTTCAAATCAATAATTGAATTGTCTGCCTGACAGATATGCTCCCATTTCAATGAATGTTTCAATCACACCAACTGTGCAAGATGCATGTCCTATGTCCATGAAACACAAGCTTCTTATCATGCGTTTTTCTTATTGTCTGATAATGTAACGTGCACCCCCACACTCATGATTTCTTTCTGAGGCATCTCAGCTTTTTCGCTTCAGTGGCCACATGGAAAATGATGCAGTTTGCCGTGCTCTGACATGATGTGATGCAGAAGGAATCTGATGCATTCAGCTAAACCAGATATAATTAATTTATTTTCATTTTAGGCTACAATTGATGTGGCTTTAAAGAGACAAAGTTTTTGAATATTAAACAGAGAAGCGAAGACCAACATGACAAACAAATACTTGAGGATTGGACAACACCTAAAGTATAATTACATAAAATATAACATTATTATATATGATGTAGGTGGAAATGTAAAGCTAGGCATCAACAGAAATTTAAGACGTTTTATTCAATATTACCACTATTGTAAATTTTATAAGGTAATAATCTGCTTAGAATAGTTATTTTTGTTAAGTCATCTGCCTCAGGGGTGTCCAGACTTATCTGCAAGGTCATCAGTTGGTCTCAGTCTTAAACAATTAGCTTCTACTTTGTTGGAATTAAAAACCTGCAGCCACACCGACTCTTTGCGGATAACCCTGGTCTCAAGATTTGATCACTTTTCAGATATTAGGCCTTCTGGATATTAATTTTATTAAAACCTTATTTTTGATGTTTTACAACTTTCTCAGTATTTACAGAATTCATCCTTCTGAACTGTTCATCCTTCTGGACACATCTGATTTTTTTTTATTGTTATTGATATCTGAAGACTAATTAAAAGACTATAACACTGAACAGGACTGACATAATGAATTAATTTTATACATAAAAGTGAAAGCAAATTGGCTTTATATTTTTGAAAACATTGATTCCAAACTTCTGAACAGTTGTGTAACTACCAATATTCAGCAGTATTAACAGGTGTGCACTCAACTGCCCTAAATCTGCTGCTTTCAAGAGTTCAAGAGTGCCAATTAGGGCTGAAACAATTAGTTAACACAGTCATTTAGTCATTGTTGATGTCAATTATAGCAGAATGTTGATGTGTTGTGTACATAAAAACACAAATGCTCTTTAACTCTCTAGGGCACCGATGCGACTTCTTTCACCATAAAAGAAGAAACTGCTGGTTGCACAGAAGAAAGTAGTACTGCAAAAAAGATGAAGTAAGAAGAAATGGCAGAGGCCATAAAAGTTCAGATAGCTGATTAATAAAAAAAAAAGTTGAAATAGATCAATTATTTAGAAATAATTGTTAGTTGTAACCCTAGTCACAATTACACACTGAGGCAGAAAAGCACAGGACAGAAAAACAGTGTCACGAAACAGGACGTACTGACACCGCTACAGCACAGGAAGATTGCGACACTGTCCAGCGAGAGAGCAGCAGGTACAGAAAAATGCAGACACAGCTCAGTGACGGCTGGTGTGTTTGGGTGAAGAGATGAGAAAAAAGGGTGGGTGGGTCTACCTTGTAGGCAATTCGTGATGGACATTTCTTTCCCAAACCTAGCGGAGGGGACATGTGACGGAGCATTTCGAACATATTGCGATAAAATATGCGTCCGCTTCACAGAGAGGTGGCACCCACAGGCCAGAGGTCAAAGGTCAGACAAAGAGGGAAAGAGGGAAGCAAAACCAGTGGAGAGTTAAAAGAAAATGAAAGAAAAGCATAATCAAAGAAAAAAAAAAACAGAGTCATTATTACAGTGAATACTGTTTAGAGGGCAAGCTATGGCTCTGAGATGCCATCTTGCCCACTGTGGGACGTAGATGGATCCGCTATGCAGAAGAAGAAACACAAGCCCGACACAGGACGTTCAGGCTTGGATGACAATAAGAGGTTACAGCCTCGTCCTTGTCTTTTAGCACAGCATGCATGGACAAAGTCGATTAACCAACCAAACTCACAGGAACAAAGCTCACACTGAGCTAGAACAGCCATTTGGGTTTCTAAATTGTTAATATGGACAGTAATCATGGCAGAAATGCTTGTTAAAGCCATACAGGATTAACTCAAGACAAAAGGCTTAGTATTCAATGTGGCTTTGTTTCCTGCAATTTCCATGGTTACCTGTATTTAAATTAGTAAGGGGGAGGGAGCTGGGTACAATCCAGTTGGTCAGAATGATAGCCAGGCAGTTTATGGGCATTAATTAGTACTACAGCACTGCCCTTTACAAGGGAAGTGTGTAGGCTTTCAAACCTTGTATGCCACCCTATTAGGGCAGTTCTTTCCTAAGCCAAGCGGGGGTGAAATAACGCGCAACAAATTGTACATATCCATATAGCGTATCCTTCCGCTGCAAAAAACAGACATGAGTTAGAACACAATGTATTTGGTACAGTTTTCTATTTTTGAGGCATTCCACCAACACAGTAGTTTTAGTCTACATAAATTGTTAAAGAACACAGGAACAAATATATAATTAAAATTTAAATAAAAGTGTTTTTTGCAAAAATCACATCACTATTGGAACTAAGCTTTGAATCTGTGTCAGTTGTGCTGTATAAAGTATGTGAGCTGTCTTTAACTTTGAAGTTGCTTGCTATTTTCTATGTGTGTACCTTTCTGTGGAATTAGCCGCCTTGAGTTTGCTACCTTGTTGCTAGTTAGCTTATCCTATCATGTGAACTGCTTTCACCTGGTCTGACTTGATTGGCATGAATTACTGGCCGGGTCCAGCAGGTACTTGCCCATTTGCACTGTAGCTACCCCTGCACATTTTGTTGTCTTGTGTCTGTATTCTTTTTAACTAAGCAAGGAACCAGAATTGCTTTTTGTGTTTCTGCCTGTTTCTATTAACATGAACATTTTTCCAATAGCTGTACACACATCCCACCATCCTGGGTGTGCTCCTTATCAGAGGTGCAGTAATCCCAATAACCTTTAGTATCCTTTTCTGTCCATCCATTCTCTAAATTTGATTAGTGGTGAACTATGGAACTGTCAATCTTCTGTACAAAAGTTCATCACTGGTCTGGCATCTTTTCACTCATTCCACTTCTGGGCTCTTACTGAAACATAGATTACACTGCAATTCAACAGCAGCTCTCACCTGTTTTTGCCTTCTTGCATTTCCCTCACAAGACTGAAAGAAGATGGGGACTGCTTCTCTCCTACAAATGGCACATCACACCTCTCCTCCTGTTCACGCCTCTGTCATCTTTTGCCCTGTACCTCAACAAGTCTCCTCCAACCCATAATGCAGGTAATTGTCACGCCCACCAGTCCGTGACGCGCACATGGAACCGGAAGTGATGCGCGTCACGCGGTATTTAACCTGGAAGCAAAGGTACTCCATTGCTCAGTCATTGCATTCTGCTTTGCCCGAGTCAACCTGCTCCTCATTCTACTCCAC
>JBBPCZ010000023.1:13217217-13234114 GCA_037974445.1 Brycinus macrolepidotus
TTTCCCCCCCCTCAAAAGGCTTTGCCTTTTGCCAGGCCACAGTTGTAAATAAGAAATCTGTTCTTAATCTGTTTTGCCTGGTTAAATAAAGGTAAAATAAAAATAAAAATAACCAACTCAACCTATTTCTATGACAAAATACACTTCATGACCCAAACCAGTCTGGATTCAAATGAGCACATTCTACAGAAACTGCACTTTTAGCTGTCACTGAGGAGCTTCATGCAGCTAAAACAGCTAAACTGTCTTTGGTTCTAATGCTTCTATATCTTTCTGCAGCTTTTGATACTGTTAACCATCAAAACCACCTGGCTTCACTCGCCAAACTTTGAATTACTGGTTCTGCTTGGCAATGGATTGTGTCTTACCTTGAGGGTTGCAGTTACCAAGTATCATGGAAAGGATCTATGTCTGCCTCACAAAGACATACCACTGGTGATCCCCAAGGCTCGGTGCTTGGCCTCATTCTCTTTTTCTTATACACTGGCTCTCTTGGTGATATTATATCTTCACATGGGTTCTCCTAGCACCCAACTCATCCTCTCCTTTTTACTCAGTCTCAGATCCAGATTGCTGCATGTCTGAATGACATTTCCTTCTGGACAACGGTGCATCACCTGAAGCTAAATCCCAGCAAAACAGAACTCCTGTACATCTAAGGGGATGCATCCCCAATCAGAATGCAGCAGCATTCAATACACCAAAATTCTCAACCACTGCTCGGAACCCTTCACTGGCTTCCTGAGGCTGCTTGAATTAGATTTAAAACTCTAATGTTCACCTACAAAGCCAAAATGGTCCAGCTCTGTCCTACCTATCAGCACTGATCAGACTTCCCCTGACTGTCAGAACAGCTGAGACCCTCACTGTCTTCAAATGGAGACTGAAGACTCACCTCTTCACTGAGCACTTAGGATAACAACTACATGTTATCAACCTAAAAAAAGTCTTCTGTGTGTGATCAGATAGGGCCCTGGTGGAGTACCTATTTCATCTCTGGTAGAATCTTAGTCTACTAGCAGCTCTTAATTTTACGTCCAGTATAAGGGACATGTTTTCTTGTGGACTACAAAGCACCCACATACTTTGCTCTGGCTAAGAGCATCTGCCAAATGCTGTAAATGTAAATGTAAATCTATTTTTCCCCATTTTTTACTTTAATCTATTTTAAAAATATCACAGTCTTATACACTGTGTCAAAACTGAATCTCAAATGGACCAATAGACATGGTCCAGAATTATTAAATGTAAAGTCTTGTAACTTTTAAGAGCATTATTTCCTTCATCTGTAAAAGTTCTTTTGTTAGTGATATGAGATTTTATTTGGATGCTAATTATATACTATATAACTACTGTATATGTACAACTATTTATATTTTATTTGATATTTTTCGCCATGAACTGTTATATTGTATAATGGGACAAAAAGGGCTCTGCTGGTGAAATGCCTCTTGTATGTTGAGGTGTTTCTGTACTGAACATTGTGGAATAGGAACAAGTAATACAGCTACTTGCTTGTTAAAACTACATATTTTCAAATAGCTTTTGAAAGGACTTTGACCAATACTCCTTTATTTATTTCTTATGCAAGGCTATGCGGGTTTGAGCTCAGCTGGATTAAGCTGAGCAGCAACAGAGGCTTTAAAACAGTCAACTCTAGAAAGAGCCACAGAGTCCTCACGCAGAACATCAGATTTACATGTGGCTGCATAGACACAGCCCTGCTTTAGCTTAGTGCCACGGTCACTCAGGGCTATGTGTCAGTGTTTAACCTATGTGCAGTTTCACTTTATTCTCTACTTAAATGTTTATTTTTGTTAAGAAGCTGTCAGTGAAGCCTACCAGGCAGCAGGGTCATACTCGGCCCATACGCGGATGAACTCGTCCAGGTGGTGAGGTCCAAGGATAGAAGCATCTCGTGTTAAGTACTCAAAGTTGTCCATGATGACAGCCACAAATAAATTCAACATCTGGAAGGATTAAAAGAACATTGCAGGATTTTTCAACCTAAACTATATCTGCCTCATCTGTTTCTCATCTGTTGGCTTTCGATTGATTTCTATTATCGCTGAATCAATGGGTTTCCTGTTTTTTTTCTATGTACAGAGAAATGCATACAACTGTCTTTGGTGACTGACCATACAATACAGATGTGGCAGATAGCGATAAGGCTGAAAAACGCTGGGGAAAAAGTATGCATGTGTGTGAGTGTATATGTGTCAGTGTGATTCTACGCACCAAGAATGAGCACAGAAAGATGAAGGAGACAAAATAGAAGTATGCAAAATCACTGCCACACTCTTTCCCACTGGAGCCCGAGAGCTGGTCACACATCTTCTCACTCAAACATGATAGCATGATTTCATGCCATGCCTCACCAGTGGCACTCCTGATGTTGACACACAGAAAACACACACAAATATCACACACAAATAATTCATATTCAAAGTTCATATTTTCATAGCATGTTGTGATTATATGAAAAGAATATAACTGAATGATGCTTCCTTCCCTCATTTACATTCACTAACATACACAGATTAAGTCCAACCCCTTGGACTAAGCCCTACCTCCAGGGGCCATTCTGCATTGAAAGTCCTTTTTAAGTCTAGAAAGGGCTTAAGCTCTGTCCTGTAACGCAGCCCCAATGAAAACGTGGGGGTGAGGAAATTAAAAAAGCTGCAATCCAGCATCTATTAAAGACAAGCACACTTCAGTTAACTGAATTGATAGTGGACATGAAATCAATATATATTTTTGTTTTAATCATTACTCTTTTATTTCCAGGCATAGGCATACTGCTTTTACTTAACAGCCCCACACAGAGCAATAAATTAATATTTGCACCGAGAAGGGGGCGGGAGGTTTGGGAATGCCATCTAAAGCTTTGTCGCATCCTCTGGCACAAAAATTAAACTGCTTATCACCTTAACATCAATGGAATCTGCCCTCCACATACCAGCAAAATATACATATGTTTTTTTTACCTGAACAGCAGCATGAGTGCTTGAAAGAAGGTGCGGAAGTTGTTGTGGTGGTTGATAGAGGAGTCTTCATTTAACTCTATGTTTCCGAACACCTGACAGAAACACAGGACTAGGTTAAGACACAGTGATAACACTGCGCGCAGATCTATCTTCTTTGTTTTAAAGGACAGCTAACTCACCCACAAACACAAAACTCTCTGAGGCACATCGGGAGCATAATGTTTTGTATCATGCACCTTCAGGCTCTGTGCATTTGATATAACCAAATATGAAGGCCCATTTGTCATGCCAAATTAGGATTAGCATCCTCAATCCTCAACTACAAAGTTATTGCCAATGATTATTGTAACATACAATTGTAAAAATAAAATGAGATTCTGTGAAAAACTTTCAACCCTCATTTTGTATGTAAGCAGCCAAGGAGATAATTTATTGCGATTTAAATTTGACCAGCATGCATAGTCACCATACCATCTATCCTGTAAGGTTTTTGGCATCAAAACAGATGGAACAAAATCAAAAGAGGAGACAAAACCTGTCTATGCAGAATGTAAATTAATACAAATGTAATAATTATGTAACTCCATGCATGCTGTGTGAAATTTGGGACAATTTTCATATATTAAACACTGGCTCTTGTGTGAAGGGTTTTGTCCTAAGCAGGTTCAGTCCTATGTCTCAGAATACAAGTGATTATCCAGCTCACTGATTATTCTGCTCCTTTCATTCCATAAGATGCATTTAGCATTGCTTTGCTATGCCATCCTAATCGACTGAATGCCAGGCACTCTCAAACCAAAAACAATCCACCTGGCAAAGAAACAGCCTTCTTTTCTGTCCATAAGATGCAATTAGCACTGATTAACAATACCATCATAATTGATTGAATAGCAGGCTTCCATACACACTGTGAGCAAGAAACGGTGAAATAACTTCAATAAACCTTTAAACGAAGTTTAAGCAAGTCCCATAAATTTAAAAACTGTAGAGTAATCATTATTACATTTGTATGTATCATTAATTAGCTTACTCATTTAGTTTATTCATGTACAAATTCAAAGCATATTTGTTTTTCAGAATACTTGTCTTTTAATGCATTTAATTAAATGATCAAGTAAGCGTTCTTGGTCTTTTTATCTCAGTAACATTTATTGGGGTCATTGAAAGATATGCATAGTTATTGTCCATTTGTACTGTTTGTCCTTGTAAAAATAATTGGTAGTAATTGGTAGCTATGCGTTTAATAACAGCCCTCCTTCTAATTCATGCTACTACTTGGGCAGAGATAAACTGATATTAGATTAAGTACTTCATCCACATCAGCCTGGGAAGAGAAGTGTAACAATAAAGAACAGTGGCTGAAACTGGTATAAGGACTCACCTGCATCCCAATGATGGCATAGATGAAGAAGAGCATGGCAATCAGAAGGCACACATAGGGCAAAGCCTAGAAGACAAAAAAATAACATCAAGCATTTATACATCAGAATAGTTTTGAGCATTTCGAATATTGGACAATGATGGCAAAATGTGCTCTTTAAAACATTCATAAAGCTGAGCTGCTCTTCCTGCACATTCTGTAGACTCATATACCAAAAACTGCATATCAGTCCATATCAGTCACAAAACAATTTCAACAAAATCACCAGATAGCAATCACTATTAATAATAAATGAGACCAGGTCAGGCTGTCTTATAATAAAAAAGGTTTTCACTCATCAAAGCAGATGGCACTCAGTACAACTTGCTATATAGACTATATGTTCAAATGTCAGATCACAGCTGAGTAACCATCTTACTTCTACAGTTACTATAGTGTTGTTATTCTGACATTAACACAGCTTAAAGCAAAGCAAACAGCAAATACGTGTAACTTTCTTAAACCCATCCACTACTGGTCAGAAATCTGCTTACACATACTTATTGATGGACTGACACTTTACTTAAAATCTGCTACAAAACATTGACATAACCATGCTATAAACATGTATTGGCACATGTCCTATGCTGTCATGAGTTGTCATGACAAGTTGTCATGTCTGTAATGTAACATCTCACCATTACCGGTAAGTGTCATTACAACAGACTGTATAACAGACCACAAAGGTGGTCTGCACCATAACAATTTATTGCATATGCTACTTTAAGGTCATGACAACAAACACATGATGGGCCAAAATAAAGTTCTACCAAAAGACTTATTACATTTTAGATTATTAGTAGAAGTGGAAACGATAAAATAACACATATGGAGATCAGAAATACTTTAGAGAGTCTTGATTCCTTGATGCAAGTTTACGTATTCTTAATTAAGCTCTCAACAGCTTCAAGAGGAGCCACTTGGGATGATTCTTCAACAAAACTGAATAAGATACACATAAGCTGAGAACCACTTTTTGAGGGACATAACAAAATCGTTACTTCTTAAAAAATTGTTTTGGGAATAATTTTGTACAAATATATCAAATGAGAGTCAAAGTATGTTTACATTTAAGAATAAGCATTAGAAGGAAAAAAAATACAAGTTTAAGAATAATGCATTTTTCAACAGTTTAAATGAAGTGTTTAAAATTCAATTTAGGACTGCTTCTAGTTATGTCTTATGCAAACACCTGCCCTGCTGTTTAAGTCTTGTAAATTCATTCACTTGTAAACATCTATATATAGCTTTGAGGACAAAAATTAAAGTTCGTTACCTTGAAGGACTGAACGAATGTCCAGAGCAGGATGCGGATGGTGTAGCCTTGCCTCAGGAGCTTGATGAGGCGAGCAGCACGAAAGAGTCTCAGGAAACTCAGATTGATCCTCTTGTCCTGCTGAATGACATGCAGCCTACATTAACCCCACAAACCTGACTACTGTGCTTAAATCCCACCAGCCCCTCAGTCAGTGTGTGAAAATCTATACAGGCTCATTATGCATTATAGCAAATGTTTCCAAAATTGAAATCAGCAGATTTCAATTTCAGGTCTTATGGGGAAATGATTTCTGCCGACCATTTTCATGCAATTTAGTGTTTCTGATCATTAAAATAATGATGATGATCAAAAAGCTTAAGCCAGAACCATGCACCCATACTAATCAATAGTAGCACTTATGTACAATATATAGAATCTGTAACAAAGAATAAGGAACAAAAATTAAAACATTCAGCATTAGTTCATTCCCATAACCGTGCAATAAGAACACAGGGAATCAAGATCAATATGCAAATCAGTACCCTAAATATCATAAGCTGGCACTGCATCTTAAAAAACAGCTTGACATAAATATGTAAGACAGAGAGAGAAGAAGATGATCCGGACAGATGGACAGAAGCGGAGCAGGACAAATAAAGCCACTTACCGTCTGTAGAGTCCATTTGGGAGAGAAGGGGACAGGTGCCAACAGAGATTTAGCATGGAAACAGAGTGACAGTGAAATCATTAGGAGGGGCAAGAGTCTACTCTGACACACTGAGACTCAACTCTCAACACTCATCAGGGAGATTACACACTGTCACCAGTTCTTCAGAAGATGAATTTCCTCTTCTTGTTGAATAAACAATTGGCAAAATTAGGCCTGAAATGGGAATTACTCTAGATGAGAAGTAGGCTTGCAGGCTGACTGAAGATGAACCCAGAATTGACCTATATACACTCTCCCCACAACTGAGTCCTTTAGTAGTATCTGCCGCAAGGCTGGACAAGCTTTATAGAATGCTAGCAAACATCCCACTTTGTCTAATGAGAAAGCTTGATGTTAGCCCAGTTCTGAAAGTTATATAAGAATAGCACTGAAATTAATTATTAAGAAATTCAATTCGTTTTTTAACAAAACCTGAGTTGCAGTTTCTCAAAAGGCTGAAATGCTAGTGTTCTGCAAAACTTGACAAGAGCATCTACAAAAGAGTGCATTTGTGGGTAGAACATGGACTTACGATTGAGAACTGAATCATAAGACTGATTTTTTTGATGTTGTGACTTTGTACTTTCAGCCTTGCTGTGATGTGTGTCATGGCAATGGGTACAGTAGCTGTGGGGAACCTGTGTGTTTACTAGTAAGATCCTCTTGCACCCAAGCAATTGCATCAACCACAGAGTGAGAAAGAGAAAGTTGAAGACACACAAATACACAGGTAGAGACACAACACTGAAAGCTGTAAATGAAGACATTGTCATTGTTCTCTGCAGGATTTTCTACACCGTTCAGAACCCCACCTATAATGAGCCGCAAAATGCTTCAAGAGCCATTTCTTGAAGACACCTTCTTACCTTGATCTCAGTGACCAGGATGTCAGTAATGCTGCCCAGTACGGTCACAAAGTCAAAAATGTTCCAGGCCTCCTTCAGGTAGTTCTATACACATTAAGAGATTGAAAGAGAGAAGAGACAGTAGTACAGCAGTTAAGATGGACAAGAGGAATATTTCTTAGCTGATGATTTTGTTATAAGAAAACCTTATTGCATATCTTGCAAGTATTTCTGTGTAACATCTTTGTTCCTTTTTTATTTTTAACTGTTACATTTTATAATACCAACAGTCCTTTACATCATGTTAAAAATAAAATATTGCAATAAAATATTTCTGTGTCCTCTCCTTGTACTATATGCCACGTCTTCCTGTTTTGTTTCCTGTTTGTTTGTTGAATACCTTTGTTCAAATGCCATTTCCCCCTCACATGTTCTATTATTAATTTGTGAGTAACCTTGAACTTAGGAAAGGTCCTATATAAATAAAACTCATCATCATCATCCTTGTAGTTATTGCTAAAAAGCTGCATAATAGTGTTTTTATTTTTTCCATCATTTGAAAACACAGACTGCCTTTTCATTTTTATGATGATCAATACAAAATTGAAAAGTCAAATTTGCACACTCTTCCTCACACCCCAGATGTAGTCATGTCCACATTTAGCTTCTCTACTTTAGAACTGGACTTACAAGGCTAATGTATCTTACAAATACTAAAAATCAATAGTCATCCAAACTGTTTCTGTAAAAATATGCACCTAAAACTTTTCCCAACCAGCCCAAATCACATCCAGGTCTTCATTAAGGTGGGGGCAGTCGTTGTGGTTTAGGACATAGCATGACTTATTGTAAAAATGAACAACATGGTCATAAGAAAAGCTGATCATGCAGAAGTTTTGTTCATTTTTAATAACAGTAAGTCATATTGCACCTTAAACCACATCAACAAGTCTGCTCCACCGCAACAAAAAGTCAGATGCGTTTTAAGCGTTTTGTGAGAAAATTTGGCATAGTCTTTGTTAGCTCCAGTGCTAAACTAGAGAAGCAAAATTTGGACCCCAAACATGTCTTAGGTGATCGACTGCATATGGGGTAAGTGGAAACCTAAGTAAATTAGATTTTTCATCAAACCAGGTTTCCTTAGCAATTTATTTTATAGAACAAGAACTGAGATGAAATTGAGAGGTCCCTCAACCAGTTTTCGTTGACGTCACTGGTCAAAAGACATGCAAACAAGTTCTCATATGTTGCTTAGCAATGGAATGGGTCTTGGCATGACAGGGCAATCCGTCAGGAGTTTCAGTCATGGCTCCTGAATGCCACAGTGATTTGTTGGGACGTAGCTGCACAACGCTTGAAACAACAGCAGCGAGGTGGCCCCGTCTGCCAATAGCTCTGAACAGGCGGAGGTAAGTGCCACATGCCACATGAGGGAGGAGAGTCGTTTAATAAATGAGGCTCCTAAATGGAAATGGAGCCTGAGATAGGCCTGCTGCTGCTGCAGGCTAGAGCAGACGCCACTGTGAGCACAGATTTATGTGCCACAAGGAGCACCCTGGCTTATTCATCAGCCACCACAGTTCACACTCTTTCATAAAAATAACTCATCTTCCTATCCACCTTTCGACAGCCAATTATTAAATGTATTACATCAGTATCAGGTGTATACATGAGTTTTATGCCAGAACCTCTAATGTTGTTTTATCAGTGAAGGGTTAGTCTACTACTAGTGCATAAACAGACAGGCAGAAATGTTTCTTACCAGCAGACCGAAGGCAATGATCTTCAAGATGCATTCCAGAGTGAAGAGGGCAGTGAAGATGATGTTCAGCCACTTTAACATGTCCTCATAAGGCTTGGGGGCTTCATGGAACTGCAAACAAAAATGAAAGTAACATCAGAATTGCAGACAGATTAAAAAGGCTTTCCATTAAACAGTCACATCCAGTAAAATTCTAAATATGCCATAATAATTATATGATTGCTTAATCACAACTGTAAACCACAGTTTTATTATTTTAGTGTTTTCCACTCCGGAATAACCAAATGAATGTAAATAAAAGAGAGCAGAAAATGTATTTACAGAGGCAAATCGATACTCTGAGCCCTCCATCAACATATGAAAATTGGAGTGTTTCAAGATCCTAACAATGCCTCTGCTGGGGTTAAAATATCTTTAGGGAGAAGTGGCGTGTTTATTTGATGTGTTATAACATTTGAAAGCGGGGTAGCAGTGAGCAATGCTTGTTTATTAGAGTTATTTGGTTTTAAGTTCACAAAACATAGCATTTAAACACAATAAATACATGTTTGAAGCATTTAAACACGTAAATCTAACAGGCAGAAACTGCATTTTAGGGCTACTGTAAAAAAGGGTTAAACATCATACTGCTATGAAGATCCTTGAGCTTCTGTCATCTTTTGCTCTGTACCTCAACAAGTCTCTTTCTCAGCACAGAACACTTAGGAAAACAACTAAATGTTAAGGTCATAAACTAACTTAACTAACACAAACTTCACAAATGACGTAAAAAAGATAACACATCTCTCATATTAGTCTTCTAGCAGCTCTTCATTTTAAGTCTATGTTTACTAGGGTAAGGAACGTGTGGACTACTAAGCACCCATGGATAAGAGTGTCTGCTAAATGCGGAAAATGTAAACGCAAACGTAAATGAAGATGCATGATAAATAAGGGTTATAGGGGTATATAATCAGTGCCATTAAGATTCTAACACAAATCAAATGTCAGTTTTCGTATGTTTGGATAGTCTCCTTTCCCTGATGCAAAACTGAAGGTATGACCTTCAGGTGTTCTATTGATCTGTACATCATTGCCCTCACTCGCACATAAAGAGCAGAAGCATTTCAGGCATTTCTCTATACAGGCAAAATTTAAGGCATTCTGCATGTATCCATCTGAAAAATGTCCTGGGTCTACCTGCGCAAACAATGACACTCTCTCAAAAGTCCCCCCCAAAAAAACCCAAAAAAAAGAAAAGAAAAAAAAAACAACTTCCTACAACTATGTGCTAGTAAAACTGGCATGCTTTGGAAAATCAATACTTGGATGTCTTCCACTCCCTTCTACATTTTCTTAATAGGCATAGGAGTAGATAAAGGCTATTAGGGAGATGGTCCAGGAATGGCTCCAATTCATTTTAAACTGAATTGTCAATAATGAATGAAGAAGCTAGGCACCAGGCCAAAGCTTGGAGACTCAATGAGTAAATATATGGTAAGTGAGTTAAGACCTAAAAGAAGATATATTGGCCTGAATGGACCTACCTGTGCTCTGCCCATAAATGCATTCTTGCATAGAAATTGTGGTGAGATTGGACTGTGCTACTAAGGCTGATCAAAAATATTCTATAAATAGAAAACTACACTTGATCAGTTTTTACAGTGTGAACTTTTACAGGTATACAAATTTAATATCTCTTGAAATTAATAATTTTTTTTTTTTACAAAAACTGCATTGTAGTTTAAATTTTCTCATTTGTGGAAATTTTAGTCAGCCTTCAAATTCTTGCCCAAGCTGGCAAAAGAACAAAGAAGTACATTTGCAAGTGGGTAGATCGAATGTGATTCACAGCAGGCAGGTGCAGGTGAGTGTGTGTATTGTTGTACCTTCATCATAAGTACCACAGTGTTGACTGCTATCATAGTTAGGATGGAGTATTCGAAGGGTGTCGAGACCACGAACTTCCACATCTTGTACTGATAGGACTGCTTGTCCTGGGGCATGTAGCGGGTAAGGGGCTTGGCATTGATGGCAAAGTCAATACACGCTCGCTGCAGAGGAAAAACAAAGAAATGCACACAAAAAACAAAATTCATCCTCTCATAACAAAGTCATAACAAGGCCCTCCTGTAAGCTTCCTCATTAAACAGCTGCTTCAGGACTTCACTAGGGCTTGGCATCATCCTCTACTCCAGTTCTTGATCTAACAGTATTTAATTATCAGAGAGGCTCAGTGTCCCCAGAGCTCTCTGAATCAAAGCGCGAAAGACAGAAAGCAAACATCAAACTAGCGTCGACATCCACTAGAGAAGCCTCTTAGAGCATGTTTAAACAGCTAAACACAGAAGCTAATGGCCTTTCTGAGAACAAGCCAGCACTTCTGAACAGCTCTGCTGAGGGCGTGTGGCAACGGGACCAAGCAAAGCAGAGGAAAAACAGAGAGAGGCAGAAAAAGATACTGAAGCGATATACAGAGCGATAGTGAACTCTGGGGGTTTTCTCATCTAGTCTTCTTCTGGCATTCATGTGTGTGAATGTGTGTGTGTGTGTGTGTGTGTGTGTGTGTGTCTGGGTGAATCAGTGATCAGATGGAAGGGATGCAGTTGGACAGGTGTGTTGGCCCTCACTTCTGAGAGAAATTCTCTAAAGAGCTCTTCCCACCCCGAGGCTCTCTCTCTCTCTCTCTCTCTCTCTCTCTCTCTCTCTCCCCAACACAAACACACACACACACACAAACACACACACGCACAGACGTGCTTGTAAACAGATACTGTCCAAAATATTTTAATGAATAATGTTTTGGCTATTGTAAAGTAATGCTGAGTTTGTGAAAGGCACTATAAAATGAATAGTATTTACTTATTCATTAACAAAAACAGGCTAACATGGGCCTGTTGCTTTCTGTCTCACAAACTATCACACTAGAATCTATGTCCCACTGGCTGATGTACCTCATTCTTCTCCAGACTGCACTCGGACATGGCCTTGTCACCCTGCTCCTGGAAAGTGATGATGATTAAGGCCACGAAAATGTTGACGAAGAAAAAAGGGAAAACCACAAAGTAAACCACATAGAAGATAGAAGTCTCCATTCGGTAGCCTGGGCTTGGCCCTTGGTCCTCATAGGTGGCATCCACAGAGTGTTTCAGCACCCTGCACACACACATACACACACACAGATACAAGTGGTGTGTAATATTAAAAAGTCATGATGAAAGATGACAATCCATTGACATAAAAGAGACTTTTTCACAAGCAGAACCTCACTGTCTTTTAAAGAACCAAGAGTACAGGGGTACAAATAGATGTAAGGCTTGTCTGCAAGTGGCTCCATGATTAACACGGGTGTGAACTTATGTGAAATGCTTTAAACTCATTGGTTCAATGGTTAATCAAAAATACAGACTGCTATTCCTTGAAAGTGGAAATATAAAAAAAAAATGTAAAAGGTTTACACAAATTTTACTTACCCCAGGTATTAGCCAATAAGTCACAGTTCATCCAAAAAAGCCAAATAATTAAAAAAGAAATTCACCAAAACTTCTCTCAACCCCCACACACCACATCCCAGAACTCAAGATCGCAGTTGTAGATGTTTATGAGTTTATGACTCATTTTAGGATACCAGCCCTGGTGTTTTATGGAAACAATTTGGACTATTTGGTGACTACTGGGTTCTTGTGTTTGTTAGCAATGTTTGCAGTGTATCTGCTGTTCTAAACTAGAAAAGAAACCTTCTAAATAATTGTCTTGGCAGAGTGAACATCTGGGGTAAGAGGAAAAATGATCAAATCTGCAAAGGGACTGGATGTGTATATGAGTGCCTTTTTGAACAATCATCTTAAAGTTCAGTGAGATCTTGTTTACTTCAGTAATTTAAGCATACAGAGTGAGGAAAAAAGGAAGACGACTACAGTGTTTCTTAACCTAATCTCTATCTTCCGCATCTGTAGCAAATGGTCAGCTACTATGCATTTTCATGCTCTTAGCAAAAGAACAGAAAACTTGTTAAACTTAAACTCACTTATAATAGAAGGCAACAAGCAATTGGTGCGTTTTATATCAGTACTGGGAAGTTATTCGTTGTGGTAATCGATCACATGTCACAGATGCAGCAGATGGAGATAAGGTTGAAAAACCCTGGAACATTCCTTAAGAAATATGGTTAAAACTAAAAGTAAATGGTGTCTGTGGCTTATATGGCTATTCTGCTCTCTCAGCTGTTGCACTCAGTCCATATACATCAGCTCATATGACACGGTCTATCACTCTTTAGCAGAGAATCTGTCAGTCTCACAGAAATGTGCATGCATGTACATGCCACCCACCCACCAATGCACACACATTCACACAAGTGCACATACTTGCTCATTTATGCAAACAGACACATTTGCCCCCACTCCTACATTTTCCCCACATATACACACACAATCCCCTGGAGTCTATGCAGCTTGGTCAATAGAGCAAAATCTCTCTGTGATGATATTAATTGTAGTTAATGAAACGGCATGAGGCTTTGGGTGAGTAAGTGAGTAAGCAAACTTCACACTGTCTAACTGTGTGTGCTCTTCTGTACGCAAGCTTAAAACTGTGCTGGACATGCTGTGAAACTCACATTGGCCAGCCTTCCCCCGTAGACACAGTGAAGAGGGTGAGAAAAGCCCACAACACATTGTCGTAGTGAAACTCGTACTTCTTCCACTCCCGAGGCTGGGCAGCCACCTTGTCCCCGTCATAATCCAGAAACTGACCCCTGAGATGGGAAGACATAGATGAAGAGAAGACACAGAATAAAAGCTGAGAAAATAAAACTGAAACACAAATTATCTTGGCCTTTATAAAAACATTGTTTCTGTGAGAAAAGATAAAGGCTTAAAAAGCATAAAAAACTTTCCCTGAAGTCCACTAATAATAGCTGTATAGTTTTATGTTCCCTGGCACATGGGGCACAGCGCACAGCATCACACAGCATCCCCCAAAATTTTAAACTGTTGTTTGCAATAAAGGTGCAAACATCGACTCCAACGTTCATTGCTGATGCACAGAGTCGCTCAGTGACTCAGAGCACTGTTACCAATTTCTCTCCAGAATAAAACTACAGAAAGTAGATGACATGTGGCATGAAATGTACACTGAGAAAAACAGAAAAGTCTTTCTGATAAATTCATAAATTATGCTAAACATTTTATTCCACTAAATTAACATGAACACAGGGTTGAAATGTGGTTGAATCTCCTTGTGAATTGTGACTGTCACCGTGTATCTGCTTTGCAATACTGTGCATGTGAGATGGTCTTTAGAATGTATCCCTAAAATGTTATGGGTTCTTTTTGTTTCTGCGTCCTTTAGAGTTACATGTATAAATGTCTGTAGCAGCATCCTTTTACTTAGTATACATACATGGATGTATGGACTGAGGACGTGAACAATATATTTTTAAACTTTAACCATGTTTACGTGTTCCTTAAAAATTTCATAATACAGTGGTACCCCGCTTAACGAACGCCTCACAGAATGAACATTCCGCATAACGAGCGCCGCCAGGACCGTGCGCGTGACTCGCAGAAAGAACGCGTTTCACACAACAAACCGCACGTCGCACGTGAAAATTGAGTTTTACGTTAAAAAAATGGCTGAATCCGTCCAGATGTGTCTCAGATGAAGACAAAGCATCATGTTGTGTTGTTTCTCCACATTAGCGTCATTTTTTTTCCTGTTTTGATGTGTTTTTGGTGTCTGTGTGTTTACTGGTGGTTATAATTGAAGGTCTTCTCCTTGCAGGAAAACTTTTTCGCGAGTGAAACTGCAAATTTTTTCCTTGTTTCTGTGAAGTGTGAGCCCCAAGAAAAAACCTACCATCATTCCTTGCTTTGATGAATGTTTCTGAAGAATTGCGCTCAGCAAACACGTTCATTTGTGTGAGAAGGCAGAGAGAATGCAGAGAGATATCTGTACCTGCAGTCTTTCTGCAGAGCCTTGGACTCGTCTGTGCAGTAGAAGAACTTGCCCTTAAATAGCTGCACAGCAATGACAGCGAAGATGAACATGAAGAGGATGTAGACGATGAGGATGTTCAGCACATTCTTCAGAGAGTTCACAACGCAGTCAAACACCGCCTGAGGGGTAACAAACACGCACACACACATTAACACAGCACATGTAGCATAACAACACTTACGGAGATATGCAGTAACAACATCTTCGTTAAACCGATGTGCACTAAATAAACTGCAATGTGTCACTTTGAAATGTATTAGGGTTAAACATTGGTGAAATCACACAGCTGCACCTTTCATTTATAACACTGATAAAGTAACATCTGCTTACCAAATGAAATATTTTTTGGCTGATGATTGGAAATGTGATGCTAACACTGGGTCAAAACAAACACTGACACTGAATACGTTTATCAGTTTTTTGATGTGATGAACATTAGCTTCACTTTGTCAATGCCCCGTCTTTGGTCAGTCACTCGGCACTCTTGAGTTTTTTTGGAAATGTGGTGCTGCCACTTGGGACATACAAGATCGACTTACCCTACCCTTCACTTTTAGCCATTTTTTAATTAATCCATGAGCTGTTAGTATCATCTGTCATGATGTTTCTATTCTTCAAGGACTTTGGGCAACTCACCATTACTGTTTTTCCGCTTTCTGAGAAAAGTAATATGAGTTAAGTAGTCAATGCATTTTACACTTTGATAGTAATTTCTAATTTCTAAATAATTTCTTTGTCTCAGTGGACTATATGCTTCTAAGTGATAACAGACACTGGGAAAAACCTGTTTATATTTAGCTACTTTGGTCTGATCAGATTGCTTTCTGATCATGAAAAAACTCCAACCTTGTAAAAGCAACTTGCAAGTGAATACACAGGAGACAGACTCCAAATGCTGAGATACTCCGGAGATGCAGCTGAGCTAAATGCAAATGCATCTGTCCTTTTAATCCAAATACAGACACAAAGGACCATATGTACAAGTGCAGACACAATACAAAGTGCACACTCACAATGAACTTGAATTTAACATTCAATTTACTTACACTATAGCTACCTGGTGAAGGTGTTTAAAGGGTACAGTGAAACAACTTAGTGGTCAACAAGCTTGTGACCAAACTTAAGTTCCTTCCTACCAAAGCAGTCTACAGGCCTGTTATGTTATTTTTGTTATTTGGAAAAAAAATAGAGTTTGTAAAACCACAACACAGACTGCATGGATATTGAGGTCACATCACAGCATATTTTGCATTGCCTCTTCTCAGATAGGCACATCTGGTCCTGGGATCTATAAACAGTCCCAAAAGAGTGTTATTCTGATAGTGAACATTCTTTCATATTGAAGGCTTGTGCCTGAATCTAACCAATGTGGTTGCTGCTGTGGTCAAAGTAAGTCCCTCTATATCTATTGAGACTCTCTTGCAAATTCACATCTGGTTTTAAAAGGCAGAGGATAATCAAGCCAGCACATTTGGCTGCTGTCGGTTGCTCAGACATTACTAAAAATGAATTTTAGAGTAATACATAATCAGATAAACATGTAATTATGCACACAGCCCATGAACTGTGCAGTTAGGCTCATGTACCAGTTAGACATATAATTCAAAGGCAAAATGTCTCATTGTACCTGAAAGGTCTGCAAAAGGCTTAGTATAGATTCTGGGCACTGGTATAGATTCTAAGTTTTTGGAACCATAATGAGGGGACCGAGCATCATCCTTTCAAAAGATATTCTCTCAACTGGTTTTCATTCAGTAAGCCCTTATGCCCTGTGGTTGGGATGCTGTTCTGGAAGAGACCACTCAAAGTAGGATAAAAATATTTCACCACAGGACAAAGATGATTAGTCAGATTAACTTCATATTAGGGCTGTCAGTAGATTAAAATATTTAATCGCGATTAATCGCATGTTTGCCATAGTTAAATCGCGATTAATC
>JBBPCZ010000023.1:13234214-13261364 GCA_037974445.1 Brycinus macrolepidotus
ACACACACACACACACACACACACACACACACACACACACACACACAAAGACACACACACACATGCTGAAATGTACCTGTTAAGAATGGAAATACTGTCACTGAGGAGTTTCACTGGTATCCTCAAGGGTACGTCTTCAATACCATTAGTAAGAGAAAGAACATTACCATATTCTGAATGCATGCTTACGTCATAGGCTAGAGTGGTACAATAGGATGAAATAAAATGCATATCATTTACATCTTGAACGATTCCAATGGTGCATCCCTGCCAAAGACATTTCTTTGCTGCAGTTTTGCTCTTGCTTGAGATAAAGAAAGCATAGTAGATGAAAAAAAGAGCCTTAACAGTTTTTTTTTTGCCAAAGATGTCTCTGTTATTAAGATAATCTATATCTGTTGTCAATTTAACAAAATAACATGTTATTAGGCATTAAGGAGGAAAAAAAATGAGGAGAAGATGATCATCAAATTATCTACCGTTATCCACCACACTAGAGGTACGAGTTATCTCTAGTGTTAGCAACAGCTCAATAGCTTATGCTAGACCGTTTTCATTACATATGTGCAGTGACTAATACATTTCATTTGGCTGTTAAAAAACATTTTTTAATGTGATAGCATCATTGTGTATTTTGATACTGTAATATATTTACACTTATGTCACTAATTTACAATTTACAATTAAAACAATTTCCCTCGGGATGAATGAAGTATTATCTTATCTTATCTTATCTTAATTTATTTAGTGTTTGCTTACTGGATACTTTAATATCAGGTGAAATAATGTTTGCTTTTTTCTTTCCTGGGGATAACTGAATACAGCGACCCTTATTGTCACGCGTTAACACACCAAAGCACAGCACACAGTGTGAACAGTGTGAAATTCTTTCTCTGCATTTAACCCATTCACCAAAAGAAGCAGTGGGCTGCCACTGGTGTGGCACCCAAAGAGCAGTGTGTGGGGACGGTACTGTGCTCAAGGGTACCTCAGTGGTGCCACTGGCAACTCTTACAGACACATTTCTAATTAGAACGCACGTCCCTAAATAGTATTTCTTATAATTTTGTGAGACTGAAAATTAGTCACTGAGTCATGAGTGATTCTCTAAGGCAACGTAATAAGCTGGCATGAGCATATTCAGTTTTTTAAAAGAAGTGCTGGGTTTCCTTTGAAGGCAATGACATTAATAGTATCATAGTTCTACTAGAGAGTAGTTTTGAAGCTTTGGAGGGCCAGAGGGAGGGTCTCTGAATGGGGTAAAGGGTCCATCTTCTTCTAGGTAGGATGGAGAATGGGGTTGAGGGGGAAGCATGTGTGGAAAGGTCATGGGGTGCAGGAATAATAGAGAGATAAGACTGTCCCCACCTGGTCACACTTTGCTGAGATCTGATGAAGGAAAGCAAATGATAGAAACATGCACATACAGGACATAGACAAATACAGAAATACACAGGCGTAAGCAGCTGGACAGACAGAGAATAAGCATTATAAGCAGACGCAGCTGTAGAATAAGAGTAAATAAAACAGAAATTATACAGCAACAACATTTAACCCCAGTACTGGAGTGGAAATAACTGCTATGAAATAACAGAAAGCTTTACATAAACATAGGCCACAATAAGACAAACTAACTAAATGGGAAATTTAACTGAGTGATGTAGACCTGGGCGACATCTAAAAATGCTTTATATCATATACAATATTTTCTCATCAAAAACAAGCTTGTCTAATCCGCGCTGTTAATATTTTATGCTCGGTGATGTGTGTCAGATACACAGCAGGCTGTGGGCTAGACAAATTTTAACTAAGTTAGCCTAAAGCAGTTGACAATAAGATTTTTAAGTGGTACAAAGTCCATCAGATTCTGACCCTTCCCATCCTCTTTGCAATGAAGTTGAACAGCTGCACTCCAGGAGGCATTTTTAGGGCTTTAAGGGCCACAAAGAATATTTTTAAGAATTAATTTATTTTATAATTTCTCTCATGAATTCTTCATTTAAATTTAAGGCACAAAATATTACAATAAATCATTTATGTATTTATTTTTCCCTTAACTTACATAGATGGGATTTATATAGATACTTATATGATGCTCTTTTGTGTTTAGAATTTATATCATCATATCCAGAATACAATGACTCAGGAAAATGTAACATGGTCATGTTTATATCTCTAAAAAGCTGTTTTAAAACACAGTGATCTGTCAGTTTCAGTAAATAATGTGTCACCACCAGCAGCTAATGTAATTAAAAATAATAAAAACAATAAGTAAACAGGGTCCATGATGTGGTTTTGTTTGCATGCTAGCTTGATTCCTCATTGCTTTCTGCAGAAGATGTGCAGCCAATGATATGAAACAATCACATTCAAGAACTGCAGCTACGCTCATGCTAAAATAACTCACTGTGGTCGAACTGCTGGAGACAGTCAGAGCTTGCGTAAGAGTAAAATAATATAATTAAAATGATATAAGTAACTAAGCATGTTCTGAGAACTATTTACGTCTAGGTAATCTGAGTTAACTACAAATGAAAAAAGCAGAGGCAGTGAAAAATGTCTTATTAATGCTCTGTAACAGTTTACTGCTTTAACAGTAAAAGGTAATTAAACATTTAATGTATATATTACTAAACACTGCTCAAAATTGAAGAAATTAGTCTTCTCTAGTTCTCAAGTCTCCAAACACAGCAATTATGGCCTTTGAAGCATCATCACTGGCTTATTTGTCGATCACTGCCAGCATCCAATCACGTCACCCTATCGCCCAGGCCTAAAGAGTTTATATTCTGTTCTAACAACATTAACAAAGTGGCAGTACACAGACACTTTCTTTAATGGACAGAAAGGCTGCAACATAAACACAAAACATTCTGGACTTGACACTAGCCTGTGTTACTATAATCTACATTACTAGTATTTATTTGGCTCATGTAAATTCCCAAACACACGCACATACACACACACACAAACACACACACACACACACACACACACACACACACACACACACATACGCGCACACACAATCAGTCATAAAAGAAGAATTGTGTAACAACTGTTCAGGATGCTGACAATACATTGTAATAAAAACAATGTGATTGTTTGCATATCTCTAACTGCACCACCGCAGAGGCCAATATCACTGCAACAGTGCAAGAAGAAATTGACAAATGGATCTGGGTGAAAAACTGTGATGACACAGTCATGTGGATGTTTAACAAACACATTTACAGTTTTACCCTACATACACAGTAACAGCATGGTGGAACAATGATGAAAAGATACAAGAATGACATACTGCCATCTAGCCTCCGGGAAGAATAATTCGCACATACATACACACACAAACAAACAAACAGAGGTACAAAGAAGAAAAAAAGCAGGCAGTAACAAATGCATACCCCATGAAGCTCCTGAAAGCAGTACAAAGAAAAAAAGAAGAAGCCAGAGGCACAGTAGAGAGAGAGAGACAGAGAGAGAGAGATAGAGACAGAGACAGAGAAATATAGAGAAATGAAATGAAAATATACCAAAGTCAACAGGAAAAGACACATGTGCTTACTATTAAACACATAGGACAGAAATTGAACAGGAACAATTCAAGCACAGCAGTAGTTTAGAGGAAGACAAAAAAATGTGAGGCACATCAGAATCCTTCCACTAAGTGCTTAAGAAGGACCAACACTCCAGTGCTGCACAGAATGGTTTAAAATATACTGCCTTTTATTGTGTTTTTTGAGCCATGAACCAAATTGACAGTTTTCTGCTTAAACTTCATACTTAAACTATACCAGCCAAGGCATATCCATTTCAAAGTTTGCTCTCCAGTTTTGCACTGGAGCAATGAGGCTAATAGCTGAGGTGTAGTGGAAGCCTATAATCAACAGACATATATTGTTCAAACTACATGTATAAATCATCACACACTTCACCAAAACACACAGACTTGCTAAGTAATCTCAAACAGACTTGCTTATTTGGTTTGTGACACTGTATGACATCGAAATAAATGAACAAACAACAGGTGTCAAGATGGATGCTACAGCCTTGCAATGTACTTTTTTCCACATTTATAGTTTGCAGCAAGGCTGTTTTAAAACATTGGGTTTTAAGGGCTGCTTCTCAGGACCTAAGCCACCTAGGAGCCCTGTCAGAAAGCCTATTAATTGGAATAAAGTAAAAGGAACTGATAAATTGTGTTTATATTGATGGAGACTTTTAATTATTTGTGTTTGTGTGGAGAGTTTTGCTTTACACAATGTCTATTTTAATGACTTGCATAAAGTGAAAGAAAGAGCTAGCTTGTTTATTTTAGCCTTATTTTGTCCAACCTGTGCCTTTAAACAATGCTAGTGGGAAAAAAGATGACTTTGTTTGTGATAAATGGTAAATTTATAGGAGAAGAAAAAAAAACTTTTTGGATCATTTATATTGGTCTTTTCATCATCAACTTTAAACACAATGTAAAGAGCAACTGGTATTAAAATTGAAATTATATCATTAAAAAAGCTACAAAACAAATATGTATACAACTGTATTCACATTACTCTTTATTTGAAATTTAATCTCATTAAACAAAAGAGATTTTTAGTGATCTTTTTGAAAGCTTTAATTATCATTGATCCATTTACGGCTATGTTAAATGAGTTCAAATGCTTTAATGTGGTTTTAGTTTGCACAGTGCTATATTGGTGGCCATAAACAACAACTATTTGTTGTTAAGAACAAAACTAAAGAAACAAATGTCAGGCAGCAAACATGTCCTGGCTGACTGAATTTGAGCTAAAGGGGAAATTGTGTAAATCTGATTTTTGCCTGAACCATCTCTTTAAAGTTCTCTCATATTGTGTCTGGAGGCTTTTTGTCAATCAGCAGCAAAAGGAGGCAGAGACAGAACAAGAAACTGCACAACAGAACTAAACTATGTTTAAACTAGAACTAATGCTCATTAAACAAGTCACACAAACACATTCCATTAAAGCTTGCATGCAAACTTGTATGTCTGTGTGTTTCTGTAAGTATATTTATGTGTGTGTGTATGTGTGTGTGTGTGTGTGTGTGTGTGTGTGTATGCTGAGCGAGCTATCTGAACCTCATTTGAGTAAATAGCCATTGGTTATAGTATTGCTATGAGAATTAAAGCTATACTAGAGGTAAGGCTGAGCTTTGTAAGAGCTGCTAAGTTTGGCTTCACTCTCCGGAGGGAGGGGGGAAAAGATTTGACAGTAGACCCAGCACATGTAGGAACACTGTGTATAATCCCCTTATGAGTCAGGAGAAACACATTTAACACTCTTTCATTCTGCAGGAAACAGCATATACACACACGGTCCACTCCACGCACTGCTCTGTCTCCCACCAAAACGCTGGAGAGGTGGCAGTCGAATCTCATTCTCGTCATTTTCAATCCAGTGATTTTACAGGATTTAAGCTGACAGTGTGGATTCCCCTCCTCCTCGCCACTGCTCTGACAAGTCTGGAAAGAAGCGTGTACTTACGAGCAAGCAAAAGCCACCAGGGCACCGCTGACCACGATGAAGTCCAGAATGTTCCACAGGTCCCTGAAGTAGGAGCCAGGATGGAGCAGCAGCCCCAGGTCAATCATCTAATGAAGCACAAACAGAATGCAGGCTAAGAACCATGAAGAACCACTACACAAAAGGACAAAAATATACAGCAATATACAGAAATTTCACCTAAAAACACTGAGATTATGAACCATCTGAGTTACATGAGTCAGAAAAACCTAACACCATGTGTTGTGTACATGAAACTCATAGTCCAGCACACTTTTGTGGTTCATATCTAAAACCAGAAAATGTGGATATTCTGGTCTTCTTGACAAAAAAAAAAAAAGGCCTGAACTTTAATTTATAGAAAATACAATATGTTTTTCAGTGTTGAAAATACTTTAAATACTCAAGAAAACTTTTCATGACATTATGTAACAAGTTAACAATATCATCCAATTGCCCACTCCTTTACCACACTATTGTGCAGTTTATTCTGTATAAGAGTTAATGTACTAGACTGTATTATGGTAGTGTGTAATTGTGTGTAAAGTATGGCATTGCTCTCTTAAGCAAATCTCATTGCTTAATTTTTAAATAGCATTTTAAAAAGTTAACAGCTCTTTATATTGTGTGAACATTTCATGGATCAAATATTTTGAAGAGCAAAGTTCTTACATTACATTATAAAGTCAATGTTTCAGATATACCAGATTTTCTTATGACATAGACAAGAGGTTTTAAGTAATACCTTTATCACCATTTCAAATGTGAACACCCCAGTAAAGACATAATCTAAGTATTTCAGCACCTAAAAAAAGAGAAACAGAATAGGGGTTATCAGTGTTAAGCAATTCTACTGCAATGGCTTTATATAATAGAACTTTCACATTTTTAATGTTGAACTAACATTAAACCTCTTGTAATATACTTGAAACATGTTTGAAACCATCATGAGGTTTAGATCAGTTAAAACCCTAAAAAAAATCCACACCATGGAAATAAAAATAATATAATAATGAAAATGTTGGTTAAACAATACACAATGACTTATCTGTCCATAATGACAGAATGCATAAATAAAACAAGTCAAACATGAATGCAGCAAATTATATTTGGATTGTAATGATTTTTCAGAAAGGTTTAATGTAGCCTGTAACTAGTTTGATCATATAAAACCAGAATCCAAGCATCAATCCTGAAGGCTTGATAACATTAAGTATTTTAAAGAAAGTACTACATTCATTCCAGTCATGGAGAAACTTTGAGAGAGATGTGAGATCTGATAGGCTCATTTTGCTTAATGAAATGTACAAAATAGTCAGTCGTAAACAGGAAGAGCCAGACAGATTGAAAAGACATGTTCACATTTCTAATGTGTAATTTAATTACATTCACTGCTTGTGGCTTGATGTCATAGTGTTACCAAGCAGCCAGTTGCTGGTGGTGGGTACTCTTATTCGTTCCCAAAGGACTATCTGGCATCAAGGCCAAGTAAAAGAGTTCTGACAGAGCTCTGTGTGACAGCAGAGACAAGGGCTACCACACCAGTGCCCTGGAGGAATATTCATTATGTAAAAGGCAAAGGTTTCAACCCTAGCCTTGTTCTTGTTCTCTTTCTTCAGCTTTGATAACTCCATATGCATGATGACGTGATTCACCCTTCTTCAAAAAACCAAGAGCTATTAGAAGCTAACAGAAAGGCAGAATGATCAGATCTTTACTTGTGCTATGAGCTCTAGGAGTGTGTGTGTGTTTGAGTGGGGATGTCTTGTGTTCTTACATTATTCCTGGGGGCGTTAGCCTGCACAGGATCTTCAGCAGCCAATGCAATGCTGCTCATGGTGATGACCAAGAGAATGCACATCTCAAAGTAGCGCAGGTTCACCACATAGTGACACAGCCTTCGCACACTACAAACACACACACACGCAGCACACCCAAAGGAAAACAATGCAGTAACAGTTTGAATACATTCCATATTATAATTTATCCAAGGGTGCAAATGTCAGCCACTGAAAATGTTTAGCCAAAAAAAGACGCTTTCTGTAAACTGTAGAGTAAAACTGCAGGAAGTTGTTTCATTTTCTTTCGAGGCTAAATAAACCTACAAATAGATACAGATCATTTCAATGGTAATGCAGTAATAGACAATTGGCTAATGTTAGTTAGTGTTCTCCTTCAAGCTTGAGATGTATAATGTTGTGTTAGTGATATTTTGTAAAGATGAGTGGTGTCTCGTGTGGAAAGAGAAATTTGACAGCAACTAATAATAATTATATAATTCATGCAATTAAACACTTACTCATGTTATGAAACTCTTTACCATATGTGTCCTCAATTTCAATTTCAAATAATTAAAAAAAATTAATTTCACTTGAAAAAAATTGCTGCATCACTAGATAATTTATAGCAAGGTTCAAAAGTATGAGACCACATTGGACATCTGGGACTTTTTTCACTCACACTTTGAAATAAATAGAAAATTGTACAAGTTAAGGTTAAAACATTTTAGCTGATGTTCAATATTAACCATGTTAAGGTCATTTTTGAGTCATATCCCGTCCATCGAAACACGTATTGAGATGACTGTCACATGGATTTGATCTACTCATCAGAGGTTTTCATACACACATGGATTACATGTCAACTTAGTGTAAGCTGTCATTAAAGCAAAAGGAATACCACATTTCTGAAATGTACACAAAGATTTTAAACATTCTTTTTTATTGTTAGACTTAATTTGCTATGCAAAATTATGCATTACATTTAAAAAGAATGTAAAACAGCAGCATTTTCACAAGTGATCTCAAAGTTTTGGACCACTTTGTACATCAGAGCAGTTAAGAAAGCAAGAAAAGGTTTTTACGCATCAAAAGTGTCAAATTCTAGTTCCAGCTCAAATTCCAGTTTTCCTTACACTTTCACACTTGATACCACACATGAAATGATACGTTTAGCTGATGATTTATCTCAGGTATGTCAGAGCAGGAAAACACTTGACTGTGCCCTGCTTGCACTCTCTAGGAGGTGTCAAATGACCCAAGATGTCACATACTTGATTTTTTTTTTTCACACATACATTGACAGGCTAACGCTTTCTTTGTAAATGCAGCTTTTGACTATATTCAAGGACCATACTCACGGGTTGGCCTGACCAAACACAAACATGGAGCTGTAGGGTAAGATGTGCTTGGGAGCATTCTGATTCAGTTCATCCAAATCCTTCTTCTCTTCATTCAGGAGCAGACTCTCACCATCCATGTTATTCACTGCCAAGAACACATATGGAGTCAGCAGAAATGAGAGATTTGCATGAAAACAAAGTCCAAAAAGAACGTCCAACAAAACCATTGTTACTTAACCAAACAATAAAAGTCGGCCAACACTTCAACAGAAATGCATCAGTTGTTAATACTAAGAAAAACGTGTACCTTTGAGGGTACAATAGTTTGTCGCTCGGGCTACATGATCTAGCTGTAATGTCCACTGTGTCCCTTGTACTGGTACCCTTTAAATTTGTACCTTTAGACCACAGGTGCCCAACCCTGGTCCTGGAGCCACCTGCTGTACACATTTTAGTGTTTCCCTTAAATAATACACCCTTTTCTAACCAGGAAACAGTTAGTTATTAGTCGGTTAATTGGTTCAGGTATGTTAGGAGTAGCAAGAACACAAAAATATGCAGAGCTGGGGGGCTCCAGGACCAGGGTTGATAACCACTGCTTAGGAGAACCATTTATGTACTCGTCAATAAGGTGTGATTTTGTCATTTTTTTGGGGCCCACCTAGCGACTAGTCATATGTACTCCTAACATAATACATTAATACAAACTATATATTTTAGAGGTCTAGAGGTTCAACCACTCTTAAAAATAAAGGTGACAAATATAGTTATTATCTTTAAAGCATGTGCAAGACTGGTCCTTTCTCACAGTTTTGAATGCACTTTCTGCTAAAGGTAGTATCAAAACAGACTCGATGTGTAATAGCTGCTTGCTCACATTTGTGTTACCGTGTTTAAACGGAATGCGGCAAACTCAAACACAGTCGAATTTGAGCATTTCAGTGCTGCAGGTTGTGAATAATGCCCTCACCCATAGAGCTTTATGACAGTGGCATTAGTGAAATGCAGAAAACAAGAAATGAAGGATTAAAGTTGAGGCTGAATTGGACTTTTATAGACTATACACAATCCATTAAAATATGCCTGGATCAATGCAGTGCTCCTGTTTTATGTGCTTATTCCCAAATAGTGCGCTAAAAGTAATGGAATACTGACTGGGGATGATGGTGGTTTCTCCTGGTGGGGCTGTGATGGTAACAGGGATGTTGACTGCAGTTGACCCGGCCCTGGTGTTATTCTTTAGATTATCAGAGTCCTCTTGTCTCTCTTCTCCCACTTGTGGGTCAGTAGGGGTTCCCACAGGGCTCCCCAAACCATCTCCTTCTGTATCAGTCAATCCGTCTCTGCAAAACAACCACAGGCCAAATTAACTACTTAGTCTATGTTTCACATTCTCCCAAAAACATCCATTCTTTGTTCTGAAACTGATGACCAAAAGGGTTTGAACACAAACTCTGAATGACAACTGATGGGTTATAAATGCACACCAACAAGGTAGACGTACATGACAGGCGTTTTTAATAAGACAGAGTATTGGATAAGAGCCTCAGCCAAATGCCATTAAATGTATTAAAACTGTGTATATAATGTAGACTGATGTTACTAAGTTTTGTTTGAGCCTTACCTTTGGCCTGTGGCTTTGTCGCTGTTCTCCCTGCACTCATCTGTGTCAAGTGTGGATTGAGCCTTGACTCTAGGCCTGTGTCTCCTCCTCTCTCCATTGACCCCTTCGCCTTCCCTGTGCCCCCGTGACCTGTGCTCCCCCTTTGCTCCATTGCCAATGGTGCCATTCCCATTGCCGTTAGAGCCTCTGGTTCTGTGAGAGTGGTGGCGGTGTTCTCTGTCCTGGGGGCCCTCCTCTGGGGACCCAGCTTGGTGCTGTTGCCGGTGTGATCCATCTTGGCTGGAACTGCGCTCTATGCCCCGTTGATGCTCGCGGCTGCGGCTGTGGTGCCGATGGTGCCGACCTTCTCCCACCTCACCGTTTTCCCCTTTGCATCGGTGGTGCTTCCGCTGGTGCCCAGATGCAGGATCCTCTGGGACATCCCCTCTGGGATTTTCGGAGGTGCCATCACCCTGCTCCACCACCAGGGGCCGATCATGGTGGGCCTTCATGTCTGGCCGCAGGTGCAGAGCAGAGGACATCCGCAGGCGCTCCTCAGGCTCCAGCTCACTGTAGAGTGCCTCACTGCTGCTGCGTAGGTTGTGGCGGCGGAGTTGTGTGGTGCGCTGCTCCCACACAGACATCTTCTGCAGAGAGCGCTGCTGCTCCTTACTGGAGATAATTAAGAGGAAAATAGAGGAACATCAGCAAAAAGAGTCTGCAGTTATTACCAGTGCTGTACTCCTCTGGCATGGGGGAGACTACACTCATATCCGTGGGAACAATATTATGTGCCATCATACTTATCTACTACATCATTATGGTAATAACAATTATTCCAACGTGCAATATGACATTCAGAGGTGGGTAGAGTAACTTAAACCCATGCTGAGATAAAACCCGTACTGAAGTAAAAAAGAAAAAGGAGTACTAACAGAACTGACCAAAAATTTCCTTTAGACCTGCTGTCGAACTATTTAGAACATTCGGGATCTATCAGCATAGTAGAATAGTTGAATATTCAATTGCAGTATTTTATAGTGGAAATTTCAGTCTAATTACAAATACAGTCTGAGACTTTTTTGTACCAGACACACAGCACTGTATTATATCCAAACATTTAAGTCTGGATAAATGCTGCATACTCCGCTGTTCTCGTAATTTGTGCTGCCAGTGAATTGGTAGTTACCTGCAAGATGGTATTTTCACTTGTTTAATGCTAAAACTTTATTTCTTTACATAGTACGTTAGATATAAAAAATATATATATTTTCCGACTTAAAAGAAATGTGTCAAGTACCTAGTGGATCACAGTGCATGAGTGTGTGACCTTAGTGTACCAGATTAAACACTTATTAAAGTAGGGAACAAGAATAAAGAGTGAAAACATAGGAGGGCAAAGTAAAATCTGTTAATAGTGGGAGGTGGGCTGTAAGAATTTGAATGTGAATTTTGAAGTGAGCGACAAACATATTTGAAAAATGATGTTCAAACCCGACCAAAGTCAACATGAGAGGTCAGGTCCCATCAATTTTGCTCAACAGCATGAATGCTGGAGTTGGCTCTGTTTTCTGGTAGTTATGGTCATTTTAATGCTAAAGCTCAAAAGTGAGAGATGTGAATAACAGCAAAGCAATCCAGGTTTTGTCTCTAACAAAACATAATGAAATTAAACTCTAAAAACACATGAAATATGAATGGCTAAAAAGATGCTGAGGAAAAAGTAAATTCAGCATAAGCAACTAGTTGTTACCCACCTCTGATGATGTTAAATAATAATGATGACTTCGACTGATGCATATGTGAGTAAAAATGCATGTGCATATCATCAATCACTGGTCTTAAAAAACTGAAAAGACTAATTTTATTCATGCTTTTGTAACTCATGCTGATTAATCAAACCTTATCAGGAGATGAGCTCTGGACCTAGCAGAGCCTTGGAGCTCCTAGCTTATAAAGGCTCTGAGACATGCTAATAATATGTAAGCAGGGAATGGCTACTGCTGATGTTTCAGTGTGGCCTGATAGGACAGAAATCACTGTCTTCCTGCCATAAAATGTGCTGCTCAAATAAGTGTCCCCTGGCACACCTGCTGGATTAGCATATTATTTAATTGCTACCCCAGAGGTGTACCAAAAACTTGACAACAATTTTCATGCTCCCAAGCAAGTTTTGGATAAGATTTCATATAAAAAAAAGCATAGAGTGACAGTTCTGCTCACACTGATACTTAAAAAAATGTATTTTCTGGGCAATTCTGTCACATTGCTATAACAAGCCCCCATCATCTTACTAGTTATAGGTATAGCTTCAGTATTACCTCTAGTATTGACTTGTCTCAGTCACTCAACCCTCAAGAAAATAGATTAAGACTATTACAATACAACTACTACTATAAATAACTACTAAACAAATAAACTCTGTGAGTAATTGAAGCCTGTCGGTACCTACAAACTCCGAAATGGCCCTACAATACAGGCACATTTTTCTCCTCGGTAGAGATACTGCATCATGGACACACACCAGTGGCCTACGCAGTATTCTGGATGTGGGAAAATGGAAAATGACTTCTATCCTCCCAAATTTTACACCCCACAGAAAGCATGTCAGGACATAAGGTAAAAGCTTTTTATATATTCAGCAGATGAAGTGTTAGAGATGAGATGTTCTACCAGCTATTCTAATGCAAATACAATATGAGTAATGGGGCTGGAGAATGCATGCTCAGTTGACCTGTCAATGCTCTGCCCAGGAATCTGATCTTTGGTAGCAAATGTTGTGAGGCTGGACAAGCTTTATCACACTTAAACTTTCCTACTTGTTCCTATGTTTTAACTTGTTTTATTTAGAAAATCAACAGAATATGGAATGGAATATAAGCTGTTTATTGCTTTGAGATGTATCAGTAAAGTCAAGCTATTTGCTGACAGCC
The DNA here is from genome assembly GCA_037974445.1 of Brycinus macrolepidotus. Classification (NCBI taxonomy): domain Eukaryota; kingdom Metazoa; phylum Chordata; class Actinopteri; order Characiformes; family Alestidae; genus Brycinus; species Brycinus macrolepidotus. The sequence continues at coordinate 13,247,391 of JBBPCZ010000023.1, forward strand.
CTAGAAAGAGGATAAGATCCTAACAAAGATAATAATTCAATTAAGTGAGTAAATGATTCCGTCATAGAGGCTTGCTGTAACTACAAAGCAGAGTGAGATTACATCACATCATTCAGATACTGATACCAAATGTAGTATATCAATACACTATCAATTATGTCAATAAACCACACTATGTCAAAAAGCAATAAAACCCACTCATCATTAAATCACTAATTATTTTAATTAGCTTAATTATCATGCCTGTTTTTATCAGTAAAAACTACCTTTTTAAATAAATGATTTAAATTGTATTTAAATAAATAATTGAAAGTACTGGCAGTAACATACAGGAATTTTGAAAAAAAAAAAAAAACTTTTTTGCATTAGAATTTCATATTATGGGATGGAATAAGGTTTTGCCCACTATTGGTTAAACTTGTCCCACACCACAACACTAGCTATGAAGAAAATGCACTTGAGCGTAGAGAATCAATAGGGACCCACAGGAGGACTATGGAACTATACCTCACAAAGAGACGGACGGGGGAGTAGACATGACTCCTGTGAGCGACACAGAGATTCACACAGCACAGAACAACAGACATATTAAAACCAGGATAGGAAGAAACAACACAGAGACTGAAGAGAGAGTGAGAGAGAGAAAGAGAGAGACGGGGTGAAACGCATGAACACAAGAACACAAGACAAGAAAAGCAGGCAGGCTAAGAAAATACATCTGACAGACATAAAACACACACGGATGGAGAATTTGTACTAAAATGAGATACATTCCTCTATTGCCCATTAAGGTGCATTTGAATTAGCATACCATGACTCACTCGGAGCAATACATACTCCTAAACACACACACACACACACACACACACACACACACACACACACATACACAAACTCAAAGTTGATCCAAATGACCACTGAAGCCTGCAGGCAGCAAACCCAGACTGCTTTGTTTAGCTTGGCCTTCATTCATATTGGAAACGTTACTCACTGGTAAGGAAAACAAACTGAAAGTGCAGGCTATTTCTCAGAACTGTCATATACATAATTCATCAGACCAGGAATAGAAAAACACAGGGTACCACCAAGACTGAATGAAATATTTCACATTAAGATTACTAAAACGTGTTCACAGTGGGATACGACATAAAGTCCATGTCAAAGTTCACAATGTAATGAATCAGTTAAGTAAAGTATCACTTGTGACTACTAATAATTATGTACTACAATACATCCATTATATACCATAATCCACTGACTCTGCAGTCCACTTCTCAGGAAGACTTTCATTTGTCCTCTTTGACTTTTTGTATGTCACATCTCCATTTGCATTTCACAAACTAGCAACTACAACCAAACCACTGATTCAGCACCACACATTCATTGCAGTCATTATACAGAAATGTTAAAGGAATACTCCAGCATTTTTCAACCTCACCTCTAGCTGACATTGTATCTGTAGCACATGGCCAACTATCACAGAAATGAATTTTGACACGTTTCCCTTTAGTTGGGGAAGAACTGAAAAACCAAAACCCTCAAAGACAAAGAAAGTATTATGAATTGCTTCTTTACTTTGTTGGTAAGGTTTATGAAAGTTTCATTTCAGCAGCTCTGGTAAGACCTTGTCTTATGTTTGTCTTGTAAAGTGGAACATTTTCAAGTTCACATTATTAAGTCATATATTTTTTTCAGTTTATTCAAGTTACTATAACTATGCTGGAAATATGCTGGAATTATTAGGTAAAGAACTGCAGGGAAATACACTGCACTAATGCTTTGTCTTCTTCTTCTTATTATTATTATTATTGATGATGGGGTATTCCTTTAACTGTTGAAAATATCATCATAGGTAAGGGTGGGCATTACAGCGTGTTAATAAATTCAGAGCAGGGGCTAGAGGGAGGAGCTTAAGGGAAGGAGAAGGGTACGATCGAGAGAGAAGAGGAAAAACAGACATATAACAAGATAAGAGGAGTGGAGAAGAAAGGAGTGGAGAGGAGTGCACAGGAGAGGAGGAGAATATTGTAAGTGAGAGCAAAACTCACGATGAGTGAACGCTGCAGACGGAAGAGCTGCGAGAGAGTACATCTCGATTTTGCTTTACAAAACTGCACATGCAAAACAAACAAAACAAAATAATAAAGAATAAGACAAAAAAAATCTAATTAAACAAAAAACTGCAAGATGGTCATCCAGGGTTAATGCCCCTTTGAAATACACATGCATAGTGCAGTGCACTGTAACTACATGGGAATGATGTGCTGTTTGCAGCTCACTAACTCATCTTTGCAGATTGTATTTACAATAGAAAGAACAGTTTTTTATTTATTATTATTTTCCTTTGATTCAGACACAGAAATAAAAGAATTCAGGTAAACAGCTTATAACAAAACAGACAGTGGACTACATATAATGGCACTATCTAATATGCTTCAATAATGTGGTTTTAAACTGACATAAGGCAATACCACTAACTGTTAAAAGGAAATCACAAAGTGACTGGGACCAAATAGAGCAGATTAAAGAGATACAACAATTGAGCAATGGTAGGACCTTACATATGACAGTTCTTAAATATATTCTCAAAAGAAAGGAGAATTACGGAAATCAGTATTTCCTACAGAATGCACACCATGCACATCACACCCAAACACACAGAGTCGTGTGTGTGGATATGAGACTATGCCCACTACAGAAGGAATTAAGAGGTAGGCGTGGAAGTGAAGTAAGAGAGGAGAGGAAATGGATAGTGACCTGTACAGCGTCCAGACTTACGCTGCGATGGAGATGTTGGCTGCAGACATAGGGCTGACCTCTTTCACCTCCAAGGCCTTCTGCAGGGCCATGCTCTTTTTGGCTGCTTCCTCTTGCTCCTCCTCATCCTAATGGACAAAGTCACCAGATCAGAAATTTATGAGGGTTTGGGGCAAAAAAAAGTCTCTAAAAGTTTAAAACATGGCAAAAAATTATAAAAGTAAGGAAAAATTGTCCACCCTGTGAATTCCACATTTCTACATCATTTCTGATGCTGTATCAGATTATAAATGAGCAGGAGCTGCTTACATGTAGCACCAATACTCCATGGAACGTAGCTCCACTACACCACAGCCCATAGCTGGGGGGTTTTATATCCCTCTTGCCAACTCTTGGCACTAGGCATGATGACCTTAGGCCCATATGCAGCTATACCAGAGCATCTCATTCTATTGCCAGTGCTTTTCTGTTGATATTATACTGTTATGAATGAGAAACCGAACACTTGTCCTTGAACAAGCATATTTTGATTAATCAGCTACTTCTGAAGTCAGTATAAAATTGTGCAAATTTGATTTAATCACTTAACTATTCCTTTAAGATTTAAGGGAATTCTGGTCAGGAACATCATATTTTAATTCTTAACTTTCCTAAAATGTTTCCTAATAACGTTTTTGTGAATCTGGTCCAAGGTGAACTGCCGCAGGCTGACTGACTGTTGTGTTACTGAAGTTATTGTTCAGTAGCTGAATTATAAACCCCAAGAGAAGGATTAGAAAGATGAAGCCGTTGCGATCAATCAACCCACCTTTGTCAGCTCCTGAGCATTGGCAAGGTTATCAACAGCGATAGCCAAGAATACATTAAGAAGAGTGTCTGGTTCAGCTCAGGTTAAAGATATATCTGTATCTATGGTTCATTTATAATTAGACCTCTGAAGCTGATGAAACAGTGTATGCTGTCAGAGCAGTTCTGGTCATAGGACAGAGGATACAGTTTCCAAAGAGAGTAAGAACAATGAAGTAAACTGAGGAAAACATCCCACGCTGGACACCACCCTGGGACTCAATCCCATGATACATCACTGCATTCCAGTCCTCTCCAGTCAGAATCTGCAAGTGACATACAATTACACACATACAAAACAGACAATAACAGAATACAGAAGATATGTATTGTGTTTAATACATAAAGACAGATTTAAACACATTTAGATCAAAATACTTAATTAATTTATCCCACTGAAAAATGGAAAAACCCATTCATATTTCAGTACATTTACAAATAAGAAATGGCACACCTGGAAAACAGTCATTATGGCTGCTGGAAAGTTGTCGAAGTTTGTAGTGGGTGTTTCTTTATCGAAATTAAACCTTTTTGAAAGAGAAACAACAATAATCATCTCAAACAGCAGGATTACAATAAATTAGAGCCTTTTTTCAGACAAATCCTAATCAGATGTCTTTCTATCTTACATCCCAGTGAGAGAATGAGGACATTTGGAAACTGACACATCACATTAAGCCCTAAATTAACACAACATTTACCAATTACCCTTAAATTCTGTACACAAACATGGACATTAATCCTGGATTGTTAACATTAAACAAATAAGGTTTTCTATCACTCTTTTTAAGACTCCGATGTTTGCTTCATTAGTTTTGCACTAATATAGGCTAGCGAAGCTAACAACTAATGGAAGCTTTTCACCCACCAATTGCCCACCTATTATGCACAAACTGCATACCTAAATCATCAGAATAGTTCCCTGTAACCACATTGAAGGTAATCTCAAGCAGATTTAATTATGTGTTTTCTAAGACTAGGTTTTATGTCAGACAAGATAGCAGTGATAATACAGAAGTAAGTTAAAGATATTAATCTTCTTACATATTTGTTTAGCAATGTGTTTTCATGGAGAGTTTAACTGCTTTGTTGAAAGGAGTGCCAAGTCCCACTGCTAATCATTAGTCCAAGTTCAGGTCCACTGTGAGCGAAATAACTTTATTAAGTGAACATAAATTTCATATTCAAGACTTGAGAAGCTATTTCATTGTTTTATTGATTAACAATTGACTAAGGATGACCTCATCTTCTTCTTCTTCATGTCATTCAATAGTTAAAACAAGCCAAAACCTCTGCCATTTAAATATATTTCACTAAACTATCTTACTTCAGACTTTAAAAGAAAAGAAGTAACTTGTAAAACTACAGGGGGTAAGTGTGGCTGTGTTCATCTTAAATCATACTTTCTATATTAATTTTATGGTTACTTTTATTGCTTACTTTTACTTTTGCGCTTTTATGGTTATTTTACTTCTGTGAAGCACATTGAATAATCTCTGTGTATGATAATGTGCTATATAAATGAACTTGCCTTGCCTTTCCTTCCTAGCTAATGCTATCTAAGAATGATATGTAGTTATTGTCTAATATCACAGTCATTGTTATTCAGTGGGACTTTTGCCTGATTTTATGATAAAATTACTTGTTTTAAACAGTGATAAATAAGCAACTAACTCTGAAACTTATAAGAGTGTTCTAAAATTCTGGCTGGATCTCAGGGGTTAACAAAGCATGAAGTCTCTGAATGCTATAAAAATATGAATATGAACAAAATGGACAAATATTGGACTACTCAAAGTATTCAGATCAGCCCTGCCCCTGTTACATACATAGCTACAAACTGTACAAGTAGTCATGGTGTGGGGGTACAGGCTTGCAGTGTGCAAAGTGCTCAGCGATGAGATAGCAACTTCCATTACCGTTAGCTACATTACTAAAATGTTAGTGCTAAACTAAAGCAGCAGTCCTCAGACACTTCAGACACCTTTTAATGACAACAGCTGAAATTCCAGAGTTTAGCTGCAATGTTCTACAATGAGCTCTGATATGGTTTTCCATCGATCTACTATTACTAGAAGAACTGCAAGAAGATCACTTATCCAGCAGCTATGCATTTAGACCCCTCTCTGTGAAAACATGCAAGAGACAAGCATAAAACAGAGAGACAAGACATATGGACAAGCGTATAAGATGTGGTGAATTAAACAGCAATGACTAATTAGCCTTATGTCCCTCCTGCCCAAGCTGTTATGGGGTTTGAAAATGCATTGTAGGCCATAGTTTCAAAAAATTAGAGTCATTCTGAGTAAAAATAATCTTCAATTATATGCTCATGTCAGGACATTATATGGGTCAGACACAATTCCTGAGATGTCTTCAAGCAGAATAAGCAATCGAACAAAAACTAGTCCTGTTGAAAGGGATCCATACCTATTATTTTTAGCTGTTTTTTTCTGCCATAGAATCAAGATCCTTGGTATATTTAAACTCCGAATAGTTTTATGGTAACACACTTATTTCAAACTGTTACAATCTTAAAACGCTCCACAAGACTTTTAAGACTTCTTTAAATATCTAAAAAATAAAAAAATAAAACCCCACCCATTCACTCCAGCAAATTCACTCCCACGTCTCATTAGGTCACAGTTTACACCAAATCTAAAGCAAAACTCCAGTTTTTGTTACTTTGGTTAGGAATGTAGAAGGTGAATGAGGAGAAGAAGAATCAGAAGGCATTGGTTACAATGACAGACAGTAAGAGAAACTAAGACACAGAGAAGAGATACAGACAGAGAGAGAGAGAGAGAAAGAAGGGCAGAAGGAGAGTAAGAGGGAGCTTTATTTTTTCCAGCTAGCTGATGTGAGGGGCAAGGAAAGGCAAGGTAAGTTTATTTGTATAGCACATTATCATACACAGAGATTATTCAATGTGCTTTACAGAAGTAAAATGACCATACAAGCACAAAAGAAAAAGTAAGCAATAAAAGTAACCATAAAATTAATATGGAAAAGTATGATTTAAGATGAAGTTAAACAAAGGTAAATAAACCGATATAAAATAATACAGTAAAAAACACATTAATTTTGTGCATATCTTGCTGGTAACCAAAAGGTAGGCGTGCACATTGTATAATCAGTTTAGAAAGTCCTTGAGCTGAGAAATTAAAATCCCTGCTGATGTGCTGTATCTTTTTTCCCCCACTAATGTTTGCAGAGGGACAGAGGCAGGATTACAGAGGAGAGGAAGGGCAGGTGGATAAAGTAAATGCAAAGGTTGATAAAAACAACATTAAAAAAATGGCAAAGAAATCCCATTCAACCCAATTGTGCACAGCTCAGTTTTTTATAAACAGTGTATACATTTACAGAGTGTTATTAATATTACAAGATCTTAAAGGGGAATTCAATCAATTAAAAAATTCTGATAATTAAACTGTTGAAGTGAACAAAGTCATTCAGTTTGTTTTTTTGTGAAATAATGCACAGCAGAGAAATTGGGGAGTTGGATAGGGTTCACTTTCTTGAAGGCACTTTCATTTTGTCAACCTTTGCGGATGCTTTTATTTTGTTGACCGGATTTGGGTGCATTTTTTGTCAATTATTTATTCAATTATTTATCTTTTTGCTGTTGTGTCACAGAGAAATGTCACTAGTAGAAACATTGCACACACTTCATTTCTTTTTGCAAAGAAAAAAATGTGCTGTAGTTTTAAACCGACAGGTGACAGCCATGAATTACAATGCCTAATCTGCCAAGAAATTAAAAGAATAAGAAGGAGAAATAAAAACAAATAATATGACGCTTTTGACAAAGTACATACTACTGCTTAGTTACTTATGCAGTGGTCTTCAGCTGAGAAGGTGGTCCTTATACATGGACACACTACTAAAAGAATATGGCCATATGCGGCTCAGACCACCTCCGAATGTGGTCTGACTGACTGGACTTCAGTGTGTCCTCAATATGTCTTGGGTGCATTCACCTGTGTACTTAGCACTGTTGTGATCAGATCACCCAAAATGCACGTTAATGACAGGTTTCACATCTGCCTTAGAGTGGTGTAAACTCTCTGACATTTTGAAGCATTTTGTACCAGTTTAAGGTGCAACTGGGACAGATTCTGCCTGCGTGTTTCGCATAGGCCATGTGCTTGGTAAATCATATAATGCACTTCTTTTTCTCCTAAAGGCCAGCACAAAACATTTTTAAAAAGCATGAGCTGATTCCTCTCAACCTGATGTAAACTTGCAAAAGGAATGCTGAGAGACTTCCTTTAACAATGGCAGCAGGCACAGTGGTGAGATGAAGGCAGAAGCCTGAAACATGCACTGAAAGAAAGTCTTAAAAAAAACTTCTGCTTCCTTAGTGAAAGTGGAAAACACCCCTGGATATTTTGGTAGGAAAGAACTTATCATTTATCATCACTGAACTTTGACTTTTTTGTCTTGACTCGAGCTTGTTAATGACTCTCTTGTTTCACTCTGCCTTTTAACCCTTAGAACGTATTAGTAAAATCTGATTTCAACAAATAAAAATGGTGTAAAACAGTCTAAAACCTCAACGCTCGCCGTTTGCTGAGCTTTTGCCGCTCTCTGGAACCCCCCCCCCCACCACCACCCGTGGCCTTTTTTGTTCTTCATGGGAATTTGCATGTGATAGCATTGTTAAAACATGCTTTAAAACATGTATTACATGTTTTTTAAATGACAATAACTTTGGTTCTGTGTGACATAGGAACACCACACAAAGCTCAGCATGACATCTGACACTTTGAACATCAACACAAACTGGGGAACTTCCATATAGGGGGTTGATTTAAAATTTGGTGAGGGGGTGGGGCTGACCAGGCTTAATAAATCAAACTTAGCTGCATTGTAAGCACATCTTGCAGTCGCATCAATGCATACTTTGCACCATGTCTGCACTCATATTTATCTATACATATCTGGCCGTCAGTGGCTGCAGCATTTCTGTTCTATAATGTGATGATTGAAGCCACCAAGGCACCTGCTGACAGCAGGAGACAATCTCCCTGTCCATTATACAAACTACACTGGACAATTAAACACATGTTGTGACTGGGCCTCTGCACACATTGATAAGGCAGTCGTGCCCACCAGATGGTGCCTTTGGCTGACTCTAGCCCTGCATAGGATATATCAGCTATGGCGAATGGGTCACTGATTAGCTCAGAAAACTGATCTGCAGTTGGCTCCACAGGGCACAGTGCACTACACAATGTGCTATCAAAGCTTCGCTGCAGGGTTGGACCCTACTGTGACTATAAAAAGCAACCTCTGATAGCGCACCCCCTAAGCCTTCTCGGGAAGTGAAACAAAGCGAGCAGGGTTCAGCAGAGTTTGTTCTGCAGAGCTGGAGGAGAGAAGGAGACTGAAGAAATGAAATATCCTTTAATAATATTTTTTTGTTCTTAACTTCAGAACTAGGAAATATTACATTGATATTCTTCAAAACATTCCAATAAAATGTACTTTCTTTTTCACCCTTCAAATGAAAATTCTAAGAACAGACGCTGTTTTTGAAAAATTTTTTAATCTACAACAGCTTCACACCTGCTTTAGGCTGAAAGAGAAGGCAAGTCAAGCCTCTAAAACTAACTTCCAATGAGGATTTAGATCTTGCGGTCAATGCTTGCCTGGTGGCGCTTACTTAAGTTACTGCTAGTCAAAGATGTATGTTCTCAGGCTTTATGTTGGTTTGCTGTACACATTACTATTTGTTTTTTTTCGTAATGTCTTTAGCTGCTGAGAGAATGAAACTAAATTAAACTGAATTAAACTAAACAGTTTAACACTTCTCTTTCAGCTAACACTTTCTGAAGGATCTCACACTGTATATAACATACAATGTATAACATATGACTGTCACCGTATATAACTTACACAATATATTGACCTCTGTTTCCTTTGACAAAGATTTCACACCCCACTGTTAAACCACCTTCTTCCTGGTCCTTACTCCTGTTTCTAATATTCATCAAGTGGTGTGGATGTATGGGTGCATCTAGTGTATGTGTGTGAGGGGCGGGTCCTAGCTTTAAACAGAAACAGCCTGGAACTCAAACATACAATCATTTAGTCTCTCAGACATACAGTCTCTTCTCACATCTCAACCACATCTAGGCACGGTCTGATCCAGTAAATCACATTTTAGAATATTTTAATGATTTTAATGTTATGAAGATCTTTCATTTATTTTTCTTTCAAATGTTGCTGTGAATGTGGCCCCAGGATCTTACATATAAGAGGCAAACTGTTAAAGTTTTGTGGCATATTCATCAGGCCAGAGAATTTAAAAAAAAGTGCCCACTTACTGTCCTCCAAAGAGCTGCATGCCTAGAAGAGCAAAGACCACGATGAACAGGAAAAGAAGGAAGAGCAAGCTGATGATGGACTTCATGGAGTTGAGAAGAGATACCACCAGATTCCTCAGAGAGTTCCAATACCTACAAAAATACAGAGTTCTTAAGTATTTATCAGTTGGCATAAAATGATTAAACTCTGAAAAATAAATCATATTACTCATTGAATTTATTTTATTAATCAGTTTGAGGTTTTATATGTGCAATGCATATGGCGTACATACTTTGTAACTTTAAAGATTCGGAGCAAGCGCAGAGCTCTTAAAACACTGATTCCAAAGGAGGCCCCTGGCTGTATAGCTGCCCACACCACCTCGAATATGCTTCCCACAATGACCTGCACGGACCAGAGGACACAGGAACGCCTCAATACTGAGTTCACAGCAACAGTGAGCAACACAGATAATAGAGGATAATATGCGGCTAAATGAATATGAGAAGGTTATGTTTCTTTAGCCACACAATGTGGTCATCCCTCCAGTGATGAGAAGTGGCTCGAAGTATCATAGTGGCTGCTAATGGCTACAAGTGAGTGGGCCTCCTGGGCTCTTCTGATTCATCCAGCAGTGACTCACCCCAAAGTCAAAGCAGTTGAATGAGGAGTGAAAGTAGTTCCTGGGCCCCAGGCCGTACATCTTCAGAGTCATCTCGGACAGAAACAGACCCAGGAACACAAACTCAGCCAGGTCTAACACGTCACACAAACACATGGCAGGAACACAGCACTAGGTTACCACAGCCTCGCTTGCCATTAGGCCTAAGTGAATCACTTCCTATGTTACTACACCCTGTCCCATGCTATATACATATATAGATATTCATATAAAATATTTTGCACTTAGAAGTGATTATTGCTGCACAACAGTGATTCAGGTGGCGCCAAATAAACATGCCGTCAACTCTACATGTTGTAAATAGTTTTCAGTTGCTTTAGATACATATGTAGCTGCAAATCTGAGCACAGACTCTACCAGATTCTTCAGAGAATTTCAATACATATGCAAAGATGCAATTCCTAAGCATTTATGTTTCATATTTGGAATCGTGTGACAATTCAACACTGGCTTTCCATTATTGTGCAAATGCTCAGGTGGTAATGCTGAGTTCTATGTGACTGTTCTTGGTGAACGCAGAATAAGGTGCAGTACGTACATAATGAATGGGTGAGCCACTCAGGCTGGTCGTAGTGAACAATGGCAACACACATTGTGTTTAGGCCCACTATGCATAGGACAATCCAGTAGAAGCTCTGTGCCTTCACCATGCGGCGAATGAAGAAACGCACCCTCTTCTCTTTCCGGCGGAAGTATGAGGAGCTGTCATTCTTACTGCTTTTCAGGCTGGCTCGGGCAAAAGGAGATCCAGGGGGTGCTGAGTAATGAGAGAGTACAGAGAAGAAATTTATGAACAAAAAAGATAATGCCAAAATTTTCAACAAATGGTCAAAAAAGGCCTACAACAAAATGTTAAAATGTCACACTTTGGACCAGTTTCTCAGAACTACATTTAGCCTAAAAAAGATTAAAAAGTGTTTCTAGTTGTGAATCACTGTTGGTTCTGCAAGACCAAGACTAGACTTACTCCATATCTCAGAAAGTGGCCCATTATAATTTAACGATACTTACTGCAATCCAAATTAGAAAAAGTGGTTTAAAAGATGCTGCCTTTCATTCCTGCACTGCAAAAAGTCTGTCACTTAGCTTGGCAATCCCCGTCTGTCACAGTAATGTGATTGACTTGTCATAATAAATCTTTTATCCTAACTTTGTTTAAACTCAGACACAACCTGGATATTTTTAAATGTAGAATAATTCATGGTCAGATTAACTATACAGGCTGCAGCCTAGAGGATGGATATTTTTGGCCAATTATCTCACTTCTACCATGTCATCATGCAAGATGGAATGGTAGGCGTGTGAGCAGGCATGCTATGTCAAATTTGTTTAGTATTTTTGTATTTTGTCAATATGTATGGTTGTTAGCTTTCATACTTATCTCAATCTCTCAAAGAAACATCAAGTCAGCGAATAACTGTTAACTCAGGACAAACATGCAGGTGACTGTCTGTTGTTGCTTGGAACAATGACATCCGATTGGGTTGCTTTGTACCTTGCGTCTTTGTATTTTTTCTTACTGGCAGTGCATGTGTGTGGAGTGAAGAGGTGTGATTTTAACCAAAAGGAGGAGCAGCTGCAGCACTGAGGTTCTCTCAGGTTTAAATAATAGTAGAGTTTGTACACTAAGTGAGTTTTCTCACAGGTATGTATTTGATCAAATACATTTTTTAAGCAGTGTAAAAATGGATACGCATGTGTTCAAAATCGATAATCTCACTCTAATCTCACTCCCACTTGAAAAGCTCATTCTAGCTAATTCAACAACATGGCATTCCTATTAAAATTTGGTCATTTTTATGTAAAATATAAAATCTTTAACTAATGAGAAGTTTCACAGCCTAGCTTTTTTTTTTTTTCAATTTTAAATCATAAAAACAAATAAATGAATGCAATTTATGCAATGGTTAAAAAAGGTTTTAGGCCCAAATGCAGAGAGCTTTCAAAAGGCTGATCTCAGGCCTACTAGCTTTTTCTAAATCTCAGTTTTGACAGCAGATTCAAATCTTGCAAAACTGTTCACAGATGAGTCGTGAGATGACATCTGACATCGCACATTTCTGAAGACAGTTACTAAGCATTTATTTTTTGAAGTCCTGCTAGCTTCTGGAGCTTGACACCAATCATCCTCTAAGATGAAATCCTGTAGTACTGCTCAGAAATAACAACGATAAGTGCAGAGACGTTTAGGGTACCGTAAATGATTCAGCACAAAAGCTGGCTAAATTAAAGAAGAGAGAAAAAAATAATTACATCAGCCTCTTAAGTCTCTTCAGAGAGACCTGCTACTCCGAGCTGACATGAATGGTTTAAAGTTGGAGAGTTATATCACGGCAGAAATGATACACACTAACACCCACTCACATCTCCTCTCCTGCTTCACTTGCCAGAGCTAATGGGCATATCTACGCTAATCCGAGACACTTGACACACATTTCACAGCTGAAATACCCAGGAGACCAAGTGGTGCTTTTATAAATTCAAAGTGTCTCCAGGAAAACAGAACCTTTTTTCTAATTAAAGCTGGAAAACTAACCCAAAAATGTTATGACAATTAACTTCGTAATGGGTCGTCATGAATTAGAATGACAGCTGTCCTCTCTGATTAAATGTTTTATGTTTATATAAAAACTACTGCACCAATCTTAACAATGTTTTAAATAACAGAATCAGCGCCAAAGCAGAAATGCATATGAATTACTCTAATATGAGTCTATAGCAGCAGGTAACTTCAGAGGTTTTAAACAACTAGTATTATTTGAAACACTAAAGATATTCTGGTTACTGGATTCTGATTTTCAGCTCAGAAAGAGGAATTATGAATAGGGCTGCAGATTGTTTCAAAATGACTGAGTAGCCTGTGTAGCACCAAGAATGAAGCTAAAATAAAATATATACGTTAGCATACCAAGTGTTTGTAAAATATTCACCAATTCTTGTGCTGTGAGAATGTATTTTTATGTTGTGTATCCTATAATACAGTAATCACGTGCAGCTGAAGCGTGGTTACAGAACATGCTTTCCTGAATGCCCAAAACACACAGTATCCTGTGGAGTGCGACTGGACTTTTATTTTGTTGGATATTTATGGAGAGATTTGCTTTGAGTATTTTTGAGAGGTTATCTGCTGCTATTTGCCAGAGCAGCTAATACACTAGAAAAAGTACACATTAATCTCATAAAGTTTAAGAAATCAGACACAAGAGCTATTCACCACACTGTTCAGGCCACATTTCAAATATTTCAGAATGAATAAACCCCTGACAAGGGTTGCTGCAGCCCCTAGCACTCAAGTAATGTCAAGTAATGTCACTATCACAATATATATATACATAGTGTGTACACACACACAGAGATGCACACACACACACACA
>JBBPCZ010000023.1:13265191-13276411 GCA_037974445.1 Brycinus macrolepidotus
GCCGAGACTCAAAGCGCTGCGTGCTGCTCGCACCCCGAGCACAAAAAAGCAACAAACTTTCAAAATAAAAGTATTTATACTCGAAAATTAACATACAGACATCAGCCTGTCAGATAACACTGGTCCATGTTTTTGCCCCAAACCAACTCACAACACAGATAGATAGAAAAAAAGATGGGGACCATCTTGGGGTCCCTGAGGATCAGTTTAAAGAACTGGTTTAAAGAACCTCAACAGAATATTAGGTGTTCACACCTTCACAGAATTTTTGTAGAACTGCACATCCAAGTAAAAACTCTTTATTATTATATTAATCATGAATAATAATGATCTTATATTAATTTTTGCATTTTTCAGCCCAGGTTGAAACACTCCTTCTGACCTCAGTAGGATCAGAGCAGGTGTAGGCCGAAGAGGCAGTTGCACTGGTTTTCAGTGAATGTGTCCCCAAATGATCTTACACTAAAAGCACAGTGTTAAAAAACACACTGCATTTTTGCCTCCACTGTGACTTCCACTGGCCCCCATTAGTCACCTACACACATGAGCGGAAATGGCAACAAAAAAGAACAAACACTGCTTTCAGAGAGGGGAATAAACTTAATCTAGTGAATTACTTGGGCTGGGTAAGGGATCCTCCCTTTCAAGGCAATCACTGGCCCTTTTCCTCAATATAATTTCCTCAATCAGTTCCTAACCCTTATAAATAACTGAATGTAATAATATAACTGCCAAGACACACACATAGGTCTAATCTCATTTGACTAAACTTTCTAGCTACTGTAAACATATGGACATGACCCTGACTAGTCACTTGTTGTGGGTGCTTTTCCTTTTACTGGGTTGTGTTGACATGGCAGTAGGACAGACCTAAGGCTACACGATTAAACAAATACAGATTATGCTTTTATTCATTTTCAATGCAAGAGAAGCACAGAACAAGCAGTGCATAAAACTGACTGTCTTTATTGACTGTGACCAATATCAACAGACCACGCTGCAATATGTAAGCAATTGTGAGATCCTGCCGGTGTGGGTTCTCACCAGTTTTCTTCCTTTCAATATTGCATATAAATGCTACTTGACTGCTAGCAATTCCTCTACCAGCTGTAGAATCTTTACTTGTACGTGCTCCATGCTATGCAAGTTGCAAAATATGCATATCAGTTTTTCAAAGAATTCATGCATCAAACAACTGCCAAAATTTTAAGTCTCTCAAGATGAAAGTTTTTGAATCCAAAAGCAAGACCCTTTTCCAAACCCACAGACCTATGCGGTGATGGACAATGATTTCTTGTGTGTTTTTTGCATTCTTGGCCCCCTGCGGTTAACCTTCTGTATGGTGGCATCAAGTCATGGCCTTAGGGAGGGTACAAGAGCATCAGTACCTTATTACATGCCCCAGTGCTCAGACAGCCTGCAAATGCACAGAGCAAATTAAAAAGATTTGCAGAGCGTGTCTGAGGCAAAGCGTTAACCCACTGCTTAGTACTTGCCTGAGCTGCTTCGCCACTGAGGCACTCACACACACTGCTAGCTACAGCAGTATTCAGAAATCCACCAAAAATAATATATTGCATTTGTAACTGACACTGGGGTGTGATTAGTCCATCCTGCTATGCAGCTGTCTCAGTGAGATAAATACATAGCAGTGGCACATGAAATGCAACTTTTTTGGTCAGTAATCACAGCCACTGAAAACTGTAATTTTTAATTATATGCTGCTCATAAATGGGTCTTTATGAATTAAACATTTTAGCAAGTGCATCTGAGCCATATATATATATATAGATGATGTCAGTATATACACAGCAAAATAAAGCGACTTAAAGTTGTCATACTTCCTTTCTTCTAATGTTTGTCTGTGAATGAAATGGAAGCATGTCTAAAACTGTAATATAACACAAATGTAACAATGTATGAATTATGGACTGTGTGAAGACATTTCATGTTTAAGTATCCATGAAAATGTTTTATTTTATTTTATTTTATTTTATTTTATGAAAAATGTATCCTTATTTGGGTGACCTATAATTTCATAATGATTGACATCTGAACGAATATACAACCTAATCATTAGCTTTCTTTGAGAAGGTAAAAAAGGCTTGTGCAGCTTGGAATAAAAAGAAATAAAATAAATAAATAAAAATAAATGAGTATGTTATCAATAGTATACAATCTAGAAATTGCAGAAAAACCAGAGAAAATGTTTGTGTTCATACATTGTGTGTATATGAATGAAACCGCCTGAAACCTCACTAAACAATTTCTATGTAGGAATGTGGTTTAACTATGTTATGTCTGGAGTATCTAGCTCAGTAGGTACTGTACAGGTTAAGTGGCTCCATCACAGAAAAAGCACAAAACAAGAATATGTCAAATGTATATCTTACTTGCTCTCTGGTTCAAATGTTTTATTTATGTGACTGTGAAAGCAAAAAATAATTACCATTAATAATAAAAATCAAATAAAACAACAACTTTTCAAAAGAAACATCACATCACATTTCAAAACAAAAAACAATTAATCCTTACACAATTGACTCTTATGCCTATCATTAAGAAATAGACCTTCAATAAGAAGCAAAGGGAAAACCAATACTTGGGAAGTACATGGTTCTAGGGCAATGGCTTCAAAAGTGTGCCCTCTGTTAGGAGTTTACATGTATCACTTAAACACCATTAACTTCCTTTAAGCGTTTAACTTAGACACCACTCAGCTTCTTTTATTTGTTCTCTCCTTTTCTTAGCACTGAATGATTCACCTCAAAGTCTCATCATTCAACACACTCTGCTATTCTCAGAACCCTACTGAGGTATGAAACTTTCAAAACAGCCCAAACCCAGACACAAAAACACACATGCAATCAACCACACACATAGTTAAATACGACTACTATCTTAAAGTGAACAGGCTTGAAGAGAGATGCCACTGTACAGAACAAAAAGCCAAAAAGAGACTCTTCTCTACAGAGCTCTTTGACATGCAGTGGGCCTTGTGCTTAGATGCAGAGAATACTTTGCTTCTCCATATCTCCAAATGTCTTGCTCTTTTGCAGTAAAAGATTCATGGTTATGACAAAGTGTATTTTCTCTAACCCCTTTTATTTTCATTCTGTATCCCTCAATATTTCAGAGAAACAACTGCAGAGGAACAACTGCAGGGTCTATGCTGGTGCCGAGGATGACTGATGAGTGACACTAGATTGTGCTGGTGTGGTGCAGCAGAATGCGATTATTACAGTTACTTGCTATGCAACAGCCTGCAACGTCCTTCACTGTATATTTCTGTAACCTGTTAAATAAAGTTTCACAAAACTATTTTCAGCAAAAGCTTAGGAACTGGTGTCTTTAAGCCGGACAACATGATTTGAATTGGTTGGGATTACATGGAGCTGCAGTTATGACCTGTCTTACGGTATTTCAAAACCTATTTCTGACATAACATAATTAAATATGCCAGCATAATTTGTGTGAAGTTAGTTACTTAGACCTTAGATAAATTCAAACACTCTTAGAAATGCAACTTTTATCAATTACTCCTATTACAAAATGGAGGGAAATAACTAATGTCTGGATTTTAGCCTTCCAGTCTAACTTCCAATTAATTTCCAGCTCACCTTCCATTTTTGTGCTGAGGTCTTTGTCCTTCATGACTTTGGTATCTCCTCCCTGTTTCTCCATCTTATCTCTTAGCCATGTTCATCAAAAGGACATTCAGCATTATGAATTTAGGGAGTAGCCAAAAGTAGGGGAGAAGACTATGTAAATTGCCAAGCTGGAGTGATTTAACATGTGTTTTTGATTTGAAGGGACCATTACTTCAACAATGTCCACTACCAAAGGAGTCATTTTCTTCATGACAATAACCTAAACTGCCTTTAAAGGGTCCAGGTCATGGATAAACAAAATTTTCCTCATTTTTTGAAATTAGAAGAATGAATACGCATTTCACAAGTCTATTCATGAAAACTAAGCTGAAAAAAATTGTGTTTTAAATTGTGGTATGAACATTTTTACATACATCTAGCCTGCAGAGTAAGTTATAAGCTGTATCCTACCAGGACTGTTTTTTGACTGAGGGATAAAACAGGACAACCAAACAAAGTAGGGTCCTTTTAAATATATCAGTTCTGAAGGCACAGTAACAAAATAATTAAAATGTTTATGTGATAAAGAACAGCTAAAAATCATGTACAAATTACTTACAGCTAATTTTGGCACATGAAAAACAAATGTCAAAAGAAGATGTCAAGGGAGAAAAACAAACTACAAGAAAAAATGTAAGACACAAGCCCCTTGAGAAACTGGGACTCATCTGTCAGAATTACCAGCTCTTCTAGAGAGCACTCCTTCGTTCTCTGTGTGCTTTTTTGTCTACAAATGACCAAAACAAGCTCTGAGTGTTTCTGTGCATTAGGGCCTTCGCAGTTCTAATTACCTAATTTGTGGCTGCCTTCCATTAAAAGGCAGGTCATCGTGGACCTGTTGGAAAAATACAACAAGATGCGCTCATTAATTTTTTAGCATGTCAAATGATTTGCGCACTTCATATTAAGTATTAGGGTCGAGGGCACATTGCACTAATATAAAATAAAAAAACTGCGCAGCTTGACCATGGCATTGACATAAACACACACACACACACACACACACACACACAGAGCTGCCTAGGCCTGGCAAATGTCCAGTCAAATACACATCAGTAATCAGCAGCTAATATTTTTACTCTATTAAGTATAAATATTCTTTCCTTTAAGTCTTTCAACACATATATATGTTAATTTAAAGCACTGTACACACAAATCAACATACAGTCTTTACATACAGAACTGTTAAAAAAAACATACTGGCATAGCCTGGACTTCCTTTCCTTTCCAATTCTTCCAGTCTTAGAAATGATTTCTACACCCTTAAACCAAAGACTAGGGCCACAAAATGTTACATGACCAAAATTTTTTGTGGTGTGCTGGCAAATTATTTGAGATTTGGTTATAACACTATAGGTTTTCCATCCCTGAGCAACAGGGAAAAAGAGAGAGGGAGAGAAAACTGAAGAAGACAGCAAAGCAACACCACACAGGCCCTCTGGCTCTCTGCTCCTTAATGAGGAATAAAATATTCTGTCATTAACCTGGAACTCTGCTTTACAGCAGCAGCTTGACCATAGCAGTGACCACACACACACACACACACACACACACACACAGAGCTGCCCAGGTCTGGCAAGTGTCCACTCAAATACATACCAACCCACACCAGGCCACAGTGTGCCTTTGAGAGGGAACTTTCACTAAATTATATTTTAATTTGTGTATTATATGTCAGAATGCTTATAAAAAAATGCACCAAAGACATCTTAAAAAAAAGCTGAATGCCCCATTGGATTCAGTGGAAAAATTTAGAACTATGCAAGCAGCTCTGGTGAAATGTGGAGCTTTCTGCTGTACAGACAGCTGCTGAATTGACTCTTTTGTGGTGCATTGGAGATAAGACAAAAAGGCAGTTGCCGAACAAAACCTCAGCTCTGAGAGTGAGGAGAGGCTTGGCGAGGAATGAGTTACTAAATAGGCACTCCGTCAACAAAGACAGCTAAACCTCATTATACCAACCACCAGCCAGCTGGGACCCTCAACCTCCGCCATTCACACTAAACACTCAGCCAAAAACCCTGAGAAGCCTCCAGGCCAAAACCAGAAATATAATAATATGTTTGTCCACTGCCACTGGGGGTTTTTAACATATTTGAGAATGAAATAATGAGAAAGGGACAGGGAGAGGGTGTCAAAGGCCATGTTCTAACTTTACAGTTGTCAATACACACTGTGCTATTCAACACAGTGCGGTGCTTCTGTTCACAAACCAAAATGGGCATCCATGCATCTCTCTCTCTGAGTTCATGCCAATTTCACTTAAGACTGAAACATCACTCCATCAGGAGCTCAGATAAAGACTACATTTCATTTCCTGTGGCACACTTCATGACAAACACCAAGGCTAGACCAGTGACTCACTCAATCTGGCAATACTTAGAATGGCAATGAATAGAAAGGTAACACCAGCTCCCTTTCACTTTCTATCTGTTTAACTGACTTGCTGAAGTGAACTCTTCCTTACCCAGAACAGATCACATGGCAATGGTGATTTTCTTGTTTTTTATTATTTAACATATGAAAACAAACATTTTATTATCATTCAACATTTGAAAATGCTAGCTTTTGTTTAATTTGTGATCAGTAGACTAATGAATATGGTCTAAAATGATATGTCTTGTCACCTTACATGTTTAAACTTCTGCTGTGGCCAACATGCTTGCTTGTGTGAAAACAACAGGGCAATGAATTTAGCAATCATAAAAAAATACAATAGTTCGATCATCAAAAACTTGGTCTCGACACTTTCAACAAACTCTAATGAACACACATAAATCTTTTGATTTGTAGGTGATGTAGCTGTATAGTAATTAGTAAAAATGCTTGACAACAAAACCAAGATGTAAAAAGTGTTTTATTTGGAGCTTTAGTGTTTACTTTTTTAAGTTTGTTCCATTAGTTTAAAATAATTAAAATGTTGTGACTTTATATAAGTAAAACGTGCACTTCATGGAACAGTTGTCATGTCAAGTTTAAATTTCAAATTATGTTTCCATAACATGAATATCTGAAATATTAAGGTTTCAAATACAACAAATAAAAAGAAGGCAGGATTTGGCACTTTCTCTGTTGTGTAATAACAAGTTAATTAACTCTAACATTGAAAGTTATGTGTAGTCACCATGGGTGCTGAAACCATTATAGCACTTTTCAAAATCATTCGTTTCAAAATTACTGCACCTTTTTTGTCGATTGTTAAGACAGAATGAGAAGGTTATTTTGGTGCATAATTGAGCATGAATGCAAATTCATTGTTGCTTCCAACCCATGCTGCATTTTACACTGAAACTCAACTATATAAGCATTAGACTGAATTGGATTTTGGCCGACGCTTTCTTAAGCTTGAGGCCGCAGCGCTGCCTTTGTCACTGAAGAATTGTACCACATCAGCTGTCCACAAAACAATGATTATGAACATGGCAGCAATTAGCTATGAGTGAAGAGGAAAAAATATATATAATGGAAAATAAAAGAATAAATACCTTTTCATCTTCTTTAGAATTTTATCTTGAGAAACAGACAGATGGCAGCATGTCGAACGGCACACAATGACTCTTTCATTTCCGAATTTCTCCAATTTCAGTTCAGGTGAAACAGGCTTTTTCTAATCCATTTCAGAGATCCCAAAACTCTTGGGTGAGATCCAGCCTTCATTACGCATTAATGACCCCCTGCTCTTTGACAGCATTTCACATCAAAGAAACATCGATCGGGTCAGAGGTTGTGCCTCTGTTTATGAGGTGAATACATATTGAAACATAATGAAGATAATTATTCTCTGAGTCGGACAGATCGTTTATTCAGGGTAATGGTGGAGAGGCGGAAACAGTGGCAGGGGAAATGGCAGTTTGGCTGCTGATGGATGCTGCGGCAGGGTTTGCTGCTGATGGAAGAGGCGTAATCCAATGAGTCCAAAGCTCCACTAAACCCCTGACAGCGCATGCCGAGAAACCGTCTCATTCTGCACAAGACAAAATTCTGCCTCTGACAGTGATGACCTGGCTTGACTTAACAATTACAGTTAAATATTGATCATAAACCTCTGAAAAATACAGATCAATTACTGCATACTTTAAGAGGGGCAACATTTGGATACATTTCAAAAGATTTATGCCTCCTCCAAAAAAAATTGTAATTACCTTCTCAGTCAACCTTGTGAAATGTGTTGATATTCCATTTAGCTGCAGCAGTTTGTTCCAAGACATCTCAAAGCTCACTTCACATCAAAAACCAATTAAAATCTACATAGATATGATCAACATTTTATTTTGCTTTACCTTAAAATTGTTATATCCTCCTGAATTTCTTCTACTTATGATGTTTATGGTGGTTTATGTACCAAAAATACCTGTAATTCATTTTTACCTGACCATTTTCCATTCTCTGTTTATCCATTAGAATTTTTGTCACTGTGCCTCTGTTCCGATTTGATTAATCAAACAGAAGTCAAAGCTATTCAACATGAATGGACAGGCTAAACTGCGATAAGATGAATGTTGGTATAGGGAGTTATTATATATATTTGTTTGTGACATCTCAAAACAATTAATTAAAAACAGGCCATTTTTAATTTTTTGTCTCTAAACTGAATGGGCTGAATGAACAGTGTTTAGATATTACATCAAACTCCTTTACTGAAAAACAAAAATTATTTAAAATGAAACAAAAATTTTAAATGATTATCCAAAAAATGTAACTTACCATCCCCATGCTGATGTGATCACTGGGGAACAAACTAAACTGTAAAAATGCCCCAATAATTCAGTAAGTCACAGTTTTATCAGCTATGTTCTGTTAATGATTTTGCTGAGATGCCAAAAAAGAGGCACTAATTGGAATCTGGACAGATTCCCTGAGTTTGTTCTCTTTCAAGTGCAAAACAAATTGCAAAATGAAAATTCAGTGTGTTGATTAGATCTTTTCATCTCAGCGGATTATTTTCTCTGACACATATGGAGGTCATCGCTTGTTTATCCCCAATATTTTCTTTGTTTTTAATTGGTTTGTGGTCAGATGCCAAATATGATTACACTTTACCGCAGGGACTATATTCATAAGCCTATGTGACACCAACATAAGCCTATTATGGCACGTGACATTAACATGCTCTGGAATAAGCCATTATCCATGTTTTAAATGTTTATATAAGCTTATATCAGTTGTCATAAAAGGTTTATGAAGGTGTTATAAAGCCTTTATGAACACTGCTGTGAAGTAAAGTGGTGCCCCAGACTCTAATTCAACTGCAGCATAACAGGAGGCAGTCTAAGATTGTCCTAAAGCTGGTCACTGCAGCTGGCCAATTTTCTGGATCCCAACACTAATATTTAGAATTGGGCTTTGGGATTTGGTGGAGATTGGGGGTGAGCATGTGTCAGGAGAGGCTGAGTGTGTGCAGTGGGCAGTAGCCGGTGGTAAATGAGGGAGAAAAAGAGCAGATTAGGCTGCAAGGGTCTGTACACTCACACCACTGCCAGCTCGACAGCAACGCTCCAACTGGACAGCTGTCTCTGCCCGCTAGCCTCACTCTGACAAATTCACACCCCCTCACACCTATAAACACACACGCACACATACACACACCCTATCAACACCCACTTTGTTTCATCTCATTATTAACACTCATATCTGTAGTCATATTCCTCCTCTGCACTGTCAAACTCACAACTCACCATCTTTCACTCTCTCCATACTTTTCTCCTTCCTTGTAAAACCGCATTCATGTCCCACTGAAAACTAAGAAAGCATCAATACCTGGTCTAAAAACAGTTAATACCTTGTTGTGGGCAATAGATACCAATAACTGATCATTTTACTGTTTTTACACAGTGAGACTTTAAATACGCCTCATACACTTTATGCTGCAATGATTACTGAAATGATGAGTTTTCAAAAAAACAATTAGACTAGTGATAGAAACGGCACAAATACAGTTCTGAATTTTGATTTTGATACCAAGTGTAGAGTTATAAATTACATTTCTGTATTTTTTAGTTCATTCTTAATCAATAGGATTGTGTTTCTATTTAAACTCAACATGTACCACTGTATTATTTTTATTTCATTATTAAGTTTTGTTTGGAGACAATAGGGTTAAATTGTTAAAATGCCCAATAGAAAATGATTCAATTTGATTTTCTTTTTTCATGGTAGCTAGGTAGATATAGCTAAGCAAGCTTTCCTATTAGTTCCTACTGGGCCTTCAGGCAATGGATTCTTTAACAGACAACAGATGAGGTCAGACTAACCAACAAAATTAGGAAGTGATAGAGAAAACACTGGTGGGACCAATTTTGTGAGGGAAAACAACAACTCTATGCCCGGATCCTAGGACGTCCAAAAAATGTGGAATGTCGTTAACTTATCACTAACATATTACGAGAATCCCATAAACACACCAGCAGAAATAATAGTAGCCATGGTTCCACAATGCAGTGTACAATATAGCATAATACATATAATAAAATGAATAGGAAATGTGGTCATTACTTTCTGGAACATAAGACACGTTACTGAATAAAAGACGTTACTGTCTTCACCTCTGTGTTCTAATGGAACTATTTCAGCCCGAGTCAAATTACTGAGCACAATTTGATTTGCCTTTAGACTCTTAAAAATAAAGACAGTTAAATGTTTTTTTTGACGTTTACGGCATTTAGCAGACGCTCTTATCCAGAGCGACGTACATCAGTGAGTGGACTTGCGGTTTCAGGGAAATTCTTTAATTGGTATTAAAGTTTGGAATTACGTGGAGGTTCTTTAAAAAGGTCCTGCACACACAAACCTCCTTCATTAAAAGATTTATAATCGGAAAAAAAGTCGTTCTTCTATGGCACAGCATTTAAGAACCCCTTTTGGCTTTTTTATTTTTACGAATGTGGGCAAAACACAATTTCACACTGCTGAGTGTTAAATTTTTTACCATATCGTTGTACTTAAAATGTAATGTCACCTTGATACTTCATGTAACTTTAGGCATGGTACCACTTTAAAAAAAAAATCTATATCAGTCTTAGTGGACTGTAGTTACTAAACAATATAATAATGATCAGATATTCAAATATTGTTTCTTGGAGAGCAGCACAATTGTACAATAAAATTAATTTTAATATTTAATAATGATGCATTAGGGCAAAATTAAACAAAAGAGTATGACCATATCAAATATTTTGTAATGGCTTTGAATGTTTAATTGTCAAATCCTCAGTGAATAATATATCAGGTGCTCATACATTATGCCCCCCAAAAACATGCATTTCTTTTGGGTAGGGGGGTGGGATTATTATTTCAGAAGTAATGGTAAATTCATTGCTAAGCAATCCCATATCACTTCCATTGTAGACTGATACCTGTAATCCATCTACATTCAGAATCAATGAAAGGTTATTCATAGTGTAGTCAATATTACATGAAACAGAAGCATTCATTGTCCTTATTAAACAAATATATTTCATCCTACATTTCGTCCTTTCTATATATATGTATATACATATATACAAACATACATATATATATATATATATATATATATATATATATATATATATAGATAGATAAATATAAAAAG
>JBBPCZ010000023.1:13278583-13289512 GCA_037974445.1 Brycinus macrolepidotus
CACGTACACATACAATAAACACACAGACCTATGCTCACACACTAATATATACACACATAAGCTTTGCCTCTCAAGATGCGATCTGTGTGTAAGTGTGTATTCTCCTGGGGAACTGGAGCTGAAAGAACTCATCAGTTTTGGCCAGAGGCTCCTAATGCAGTGGGTCAACGTTGCCAGGTAATTACAACACACACACTCACGTGTGCACACACACACACACACACACACACACTCACACATATACACATACACAAAGAATTCATCGTATGCCAAATTACAGATAATGATCTGCACACTAAAATGACCACACAGGTAGGATAAATGGGTTATTAACAGAATTAAACAAGATTCAGGCAATTTTCCTTGAGTACTCCATTCAAAACTCCATTCAAAAAGTTTGCGTCATCTGGCGCTAGCACCTGTCTCATAGCAGTGTGTTATGTATCATAACAAATTTGTAACTGTTCCAGTGCTCCACAGTCTGCAATCCTGAGAGGAACAAGGAGTCCAAAATATTGGAACTTTTATATTGATAATGATGAAGCTAGCTCCTAGTATTAAGTCTTAGACCTTTAGAGCCATTATTGTCATGTTGCTACATTTTTTAAAAGTAACTGAATATTTACATTCAACTTACAAATGATTTTTATTCTACACTTCACACACCATACTGCACTTTGCTTGTAATGAAACATGCAGTTGGCCATTTCATGATATGCTTAAAAAAGCATACTGTAGTCTACTGTGATTTAATGCGATAAAAAAATATTGTCTAATTACCAAACTCTATTTCAGTGTCAAGAAAAGACAAAACAAGGCAAAAGGGGATGTTTTAGCAGAATGAGACTTTATACACAATAGGGCTGTCACTATCAAATACATCATTGATGCAGTGATCTAGCGATTATTGTGCCGAGTAATCATACCCGCAATTTGTAAAAGCAAACTTTTAATTTTAATTAATGTAGTGAAATTTAATACGCATTTGTGACAAGCACATCCTGCAGATGTGCTTTTTCTCTCTTTCAGTGATGTGCACAAAGGTAATCTGATATAATAGGAGAATTTACTGCAGAACAGGGCTTTATAATGGCCTTTGGATACACCATTAATCATTCAAAGTGCATAGTAATTTAAACAAGTAACCATGACAGCCCATGCACAATAACTTTTTGCATTTCTTTAATAAAGCATCTCCTCTACTCACAATTACGAATGTGGTATCAATTTAAAGTTTAGAATCCACACCTTCAATGAGCTACAAGTAAGATCTAATACAAAATTATAGAACACTTTTGTCACCAATCAGAACTGTGACTTTAAAGGGCTAAACAAACAAAAAAAATTACAAAATCAGTATTGCACAAACAAAAGGCATTTTTCAGCAGCCCACACAGAGCAGCTCCCCTCCGCCCTGCACAAACGCAGCTGTCATCTGACAAAAAAGACAAGCAGCCTCACAGCTCAGTACACAAAGCTCAACATCTGTCATAACCCATCCAGCAACTTGAAATGATGGACAGACGTCAGCAACACCTGGAACGTGCTCGTTTCCACTCACGCTGGAGGCTAAGAGCTTAACAAGAGTTCAGTACCTTTAATAATGTGCAGGACATAAATATCTTACGTCTCCAGCTGCCAAAACCTAAAATCCAGCTCCAAACTCTGATTTGTATGAGTGTGACACATCACTGCCTTTAGGGGTGGGGAATGTGAGAGTGTTGCGGGCCACAATAACCTTCTCCAAGCATATTGATCTCCAAGCAAAGTGTCAGTATATAAATACACTATATGTACTGTCAGTACATACTGCTGAAAATGTACGCAGCGTAACGTCCAATGTGACATCTTACAGACCATATTCATTACTATCTGAACTGTTTGGATAATTTCCATCAAACAGAAAGCATCATATCCTATGATGAGAGGACAGAACGTCTACTTATTTAACTGACACATCAAACCACTGAACATCCTGCTCTATCTGCACACCCACAGTGAAGCTACAGCTACCTCTAGATTCAACACTTGGGCACACACTGAGCACGGATATTACAAAAGCTGAACAAAGTGTAAGTATTCTAAAGGCAGAGATAATAACTTGGGCAGTACTTTATGTTTTAAAACCAATATTATGTCACTTGAGATGCAGAATTTGCCTATAATTACTTCCCTAAGTCTACTTGTTTTGACAACAAACTCTCAAAACAGAACAACAATTAATGAAAATGCAGTACTAAAGATACAGCGCATGACTAGTGCAGATTTTGAAAATAAATTTACATAAAACAAACCTAAAACTACCAGCTCCACCCTGCAGCAGACACATGCCAGTTTGTGTTACTCTCAAAATAAATAAATCAGTAAATTAATGTGTTTTTAAACCTGAAGTAAACATGTTTTTTCTGTCACTCAGGGCTGTTTCCACGGTAACTCAGTAATCTCCAAGCACAGTGCTGATATAATCAATTATATTAGTAATCAGAAGAGTATGTGCTATTTTTACCTAATATAACATAATTTGATTGTAAGCATTAAAAAAATCCTATTCCATTACTGCGTAACTAGTCCCTCCAATCATATGAGTCTATTCAGGGCTATATAATAAGTGAAAAGTAATGTAATAAGTGAATAAAATCATGATGCATGATTCATGATGCACTGAATAATTTCCCAAAGAATCAAAATCTCACTGAACTGCTGTGAGATCCGAGATTTACACGTTTACGGCATTTAACAGACGCTCTTATCCAGAGCGGCGTACATCAGTGCACCTCTTATAGCCTGGTTTTGCTCCAGCAGCTCTGCAAACAACAGTGCGAGAGTGTGTTTAAACACATTATTTTTCAGATGAGATCCGACCACAGTGAGTCACAAAACACAGACCGCTCCCCTAAGAGAGCACACTCATTAAGATTAGCAAACTCAGCTCATGAGGCGTGGGCTCTAATGACCCTTCTTGGGACTTAGATAAGACTCTAAATGGACATTAGATGTGAGAGGGACCAAAGAGAATCTAAAAAAAATGTAGCAAAGAGGCAAAGAGGGCCAGTTGAAGTTGACAGGAGAAGGGGCAAAGAAAACACACACTTCTTGTAGTGCGTTAGTAAGAAACACAGGGCACAGACAAAGAACGAACACACACACACACACACACACAAACACACACACACAAACCAACACACAAAGTAACATGCCTATGTCTGACAATGCTCTCATTCTGTCGTAAGTATCACCTTGTACTTCCAAATGAGTAAATCTAAAAGATGCTCCACATATACGTCCTCTCTGGGAACAGTTTGATTTTCCAGATTCTCCAATTATTTGGTGCTT
Source organism: Brycinus macrolepidotus (assembly GCA_037974445.1). Classification (NCBI taxonomy): domain Eukaryota; kingdom Metazoa; phylum Chordata; class Actinopteri; order Characiformes; family Alestidae; genus Brycinus; species Brycinus macrolepidotus. The sequence continues at coordinate 13,281,917 of JBBPCZ010000023.1, forward strand.
CTCTTGTGGAGCTCAAAACAGCAAAAGAGACAAATATCTGGAGAATGTTGAATTTAGGATTAAACTTCTGGTTGGTTTCAATGAAGAACAAAGCCGTTAGCAGACTAAAGGCAAATTACATACATGAGAAAAAAACAGTGAGAAAAGGTAGGAAAATACAATGGAAAAAGATACTGTAGAAACTGTTTACTATAGCCTCAGAACACTCATTCATTAATTACCAGAAAAGCTAATTAGCCAATACTAGTGGTTCACTGAAACACTGTATTCCCTCCAAAACCATACCATTTTTTTATTTAGTTTTATTTGTTCTACAGTGGCCAGTAATAATGCTGCATTACGCGTTTTAGACATGGCGGGGAGAGAGAAATAAAACAGCTCTAATTTTCAATAGATAATGTGGATATAAGATGCATATGATTGTTTGTTTGTGTGTGTGTGTGTGTGTGTGTGTGTGTGTGTGAGAGAGAGAGAGAGAGAGAGAGAGAAAGAGAGGGAAGAAAGGGAAAGGAGAGGAAGTGTGCATAATATTATAGGAGCGTACTGGAAACAGCTCATTCTTTGTCACCATAGTAACAGAAAGGTGACATGACGGCGACTCCACTGGGCTTATTGGAGCACAACATCAAACTGAGAGAGAGGACAGAGAGGAGAAGTCACATAGAGATTAATCTTATGTTATAGGGGATTATAGACAACAGGCTATGAGGACATAAGGACAAACATGAACATCACTCCAGTGCTGATTTACTCTGAGGCTGAAATCTGTGCAACTCTGCCATTTATGTGTGAAAAGGGAATTCCACCAATTTATCAAAATTGCTTTGCAATATAGAAAAATCAAAGGCTCAGTGAAGAGAAGTGTACCGATTCAGATTTCTTTACAGTGGTGGTGACTGCAACCAGGGGTCACATTGTCTACACATATAGCCACTTCATTCACTATCCAAAACAACCAGTACTTTTACACATCTTCTGAGTTTTCATATGTGATGTTGATAATAATAGCATAATGCCAAATCTCTAAAAATAATAAACAAACAAATTTGGGGTCTTTTTGCCTTACAACCCCCTCCATGTACCTCTCCATTATAAATAAATTTAAAAAATTCATTTTAGCCTTATCTCAAAACTATCATGAAACAACGACTGAACGACAGAATGACTGTGTGCATCATATGACCACTATAGAGCACATTTGTTAATCAACACCACTGACGACTGATCAAACCCTAGCGTGTGTGTTTAGTCTGGCCTCAGCAGGACTCAGAAACAGGTGCGGCTTTTAAAGGGTCAGTTAGAGAGAGAAGACCTGGCATGGGGGATGGGCAGGGCAGAGCCAGCATGGTAGGGAATGACCCTGAGCGTCATGGGGGCTTTCTTTAGATCTGAACAGGCGTTAACATTTAAATGTCAGGTGAGGGAACAGGAGGACTTGTTGGGACGGAGAGCCTGGGGGAGGGAGGGAGGGTGGAGAGAGAGTGAGAGAGAAATAGAGAGAGAGAGTGAGAGAGAGAGAAAGAGAGAAAGAGAGAGTTCTTTCTCAGTCCACACGGCTGGTAACATTAGAGCTTTTGTATCAGCAATGCAAAAAAAAAAAAAACTGCTTCCAGGTAGTACCATGAATGTAGCAGCTGACCGAAGTGACCTTTATTCTGCAGTACAGAATTTTTTAATCTGCTTAATGCATCTTAAGAAGCATGACCTTGTCGGACAGCGGTGGTATTAATACAGGCGACACCCCCTAGCAAGAAAATGCATGCTTGCACTTGTTATAAACAGAAGGTGAGTATCATTTTACCGTATAATCATTATGACCAAAAAACTAAAGAATGTTTCCAGTGAACCAAATTTAAGACCTCACTGTTTCAGTTCATCAATTGCTTATAGAGCAAACATTTCCAGTCTCTGCACCAATGATGATTTGTTTTCAGGAGGCCGGTGGCCTGTTGGTTGAGTTCTCCTGTGATCAGAAGGTTGTGGGTTTGAATCCGAAGACTGCTAGTGGCACCACTGAGGTTCCCTTGATCAAGGTACCGTCCCCATACACTGCTCCACAGGCGCTGTGTTCCTGATCGCCTGCTGCTTCACTTGGTGAATGGGTTAAATGCAGAGAAAGAATTTCACACTGTTCACACTGTGTGTTGTGCTGTGGTGTGTTCATGTATAACAAATGGACACTTTACCTGAAATAATTTTACCGTCAAAGATCCAGGTAAGCTTTGCTCAGATGACACCATGGCCCTCACATCCTGGGCAAAATAGTCAGACTAAAGCTGATTTTATTCACTGCCACACTTCCCCCTCTCCAATCATTCTGTACGCAGCACGGAGACATAGCGCTAAATCAATTGCCATGGCGACTAAAAGGCCTCCTGGTGTTCTGTGCCCTGTTCCTAAAAAACAGCATGATAATGAGGGAAGTTCATCATGTGAGTCACAATCAATTCATACCACATTAACCCGAGCACGTGTTTAAAGGCTTCGTTAACCCAAATTATAGCTGCTCGTGATTTCAATGCTGGATTGTTGATGACAGTTTGAGAGACCAATTTAGCGGTATGGTTTATGCATCCTCATTTAAGCAAACAAAAAACACACTAAAACAAATCTAATAAGACTGGCTTGGTGTTAAAACAGGAGGGAAAACGCTCTTTAACTGATGTCTAAACAACAGTAATGCACACTTTTAAATCCAACCCCAGTAAAAAAGAAGAGGAAATGTCCTTGCATGCCCTTATGATACGATTCATGAGTTCATTCATTCCTATTCTCACCTACAGATGAGTTGGTCTCTCCTGAGACCACCCCTGTAGAGTTGATTTGATGGTACATCTCAAGGCTGCCGCACAAGGCCTAACCTTCTGAACTAAGCAAACATCAGTTTACCTGCTGTCCTTAAACTGTACACAATCTATTCAGCTTAATCCTCAAAGGTCCACCACTGCGCAATTAGCCCTAGTCTCCAGCCAGCAAGGCTAACGAGTTAAAGGAACCATATATAGAATTTTGACAAAAGATATCTAAATAAGAAAATGAATTATTTTCTAATAGTCGTATGAGTGCAGTGTGGCATGCTAATTAAATGAAAGCAGCAAGCAGAGCAGTGTTTTTTTTCCTGTTCCTGCATTTCTAGTGGTAGGGGCCAGCATGCTTGGTACTGGACTGAGTCAGACAGTACATTACTATACAGTAATGCATTACTATTGTTTTTTAATGTTACAGCAGTGTGTGGCATGATCGGGTCACTAAGTCATACAGCTTCTCAATATGTTAAGAATAATCTGCAAAATAATTGTATATTCGGATTGATCAAAACCTTTGTATATCTACATTGTTTATTGTTATTTTTGCCATTTTTTCCCAATTTCTCCCAGTTTAATGATGATCAAGTCCCACCTGCTAAATAAGTCTCCCCTGTCACCCAGTTTATGTATCAATTATTCAACATTAATTATTACTTAACTCAAACCATCACAATAATTATGAAACTGTCATACTACAGCATGAGTATGTGTGCTTGTAGGCCTTGACACTGAAGTGGCAGTTAAAAACCCCTCACCGTTTCCTGCTATTGATCTGGAGAGCAGAGGGCTATTGGGTACAAGAACAGCCTGGTTTGGCCTGTTTCAGTGGAACTGATTGTGAGAGAATATTTTCCGCCATCTTGACATCACTCAAGGGTCAGTTCAGTGTTGCAGGCCACAAGAAAACTCTGTCAAACTCTCGGTCACAGCACAAGTTCACTCAGATGCTCAACCATATTCTAATCACTTTAACAAGTGAATCACATATTGTACTTGCTCTTCAGGACAAGACTAGCGCTTTCTGAAGGACATTAACCAAACTGCTGTTAACATAAGCTCCTGAACCAAAAGTAAAAATTAATTAAGACTTCTCCCATTAACATGTTCTTCATTCTGATGAATATATGAAGCAGTGAACTGGACTACTCTTAAGCATTTCCAAACCTTGTGTTCACAGCTCATCTACACTTGGAACACATTACTGCAGTGACACATCTCATAAATGCCATGAGTCATCTACACTTGCAGAAACCTAAAAACAAACACTGGCACATTCATGTAGGAGTACAAACCACTCCCTGCCTGTGTTCATACTCATTCACAGAAAGTAATCAATGCCTATGAACAAGGACGTGAATAAATTTAGCGACAGGGAAACCAAAACTGAAATTTAGAGCACACTAGGCCAAAAAATGAAACTCAGGACCTGGTTTTATGTTATTACTTTTGACCCCCTCTTTGTGTCAATTTTTTTTTTTTTTTTTGCTTTTTATATATTAATTTTAATTAAATGTATGTGCTGAAAAATATCCAAATATCAATTAATTACATTATGGAATTAACTAGTGCACTGAATCATGATGGTGGGAATACCAAAACATCAAGTGCATCTTGATGAAGAATAAATAGCTTGTTAAAAATTGTGAATGTACTGTAGATTGAAAAAGCCAACAAAATCTAACAAAACTAAATGTGTCATTTTTGACCATTTTCTGGTAAAAATGTTTGGTAGCCTGCATTTCAGTGTGCCTTTAAACCTAACTGACAGGCACACTTGGCTGACATTGCTCTGAATTGAGAGCAACTAACCCATCGATCCGCAGAGTGAAAACACTGTTGACTGCGGTCTTGTAAACTGTCGACTATAAGTGAGCTGGCAATCAATTCTCGGTCCCTGTAATCAGAGGGAGTTGACCAAATGCTCATTATCACTACAAAACAGTAAAGACTGAAGGGGATAGTTTAAAAAGCTTTGTGAAAGTTTCACCACTAGGTAGTCTCACGCTGACAAGTCTGTGCCACCTTAATGATGAGCTGGATGTTGTTTGAGTGGGTTGTGACAGAAACAACTTGACTGATTTTTGACTTATAGTGTTTGTTAGCTATATTAGTCTTGTAGTTCTAGCCTGTCTTGACTGATCGACTACCTCTGGGGTAACAAGAAAACTGTCTAAATTAAATTTTTTGCCTAATCATTCCTTTTGATCAATTCGTCATGAAGTGCTTAACCAATGTAATGGGTGGCTGGCGTCATCAAATTGAGTAAAAAATTAAAAACAGAAAGAGTTATGTGGTTTTTATATGATAGCAACATTATGCTATACAAATATGCATTTTTTTGTGCAGACAAACCAGCAGCTCAGTCGGCTAGCATATATAATCATTAAAAAGTAAGAGTAACAAAAAAACAAACAAACAAACAAACAAAAAACAGCAACACACGTCAACAAAAGACACATCAACACAAGCAGAGAAAGTGCAAAGTGTAGAGCAAACTGTTTTCTTGCACTGTGTTGTGTGAGTGTGTGCTGATAAGCAGAGAGTGGCAGTGTGGTCTGTTTGAAGCCTCTCTCAAGCACAGCACACAAACTGAACAAAGCTCAAATGGACTGATGCTTTGTTCCTCCACTCTCCTCCCTTCCTTTCTCCTCCTGTCCCCTTCCCCCTTCCCTCCTCCGCACAGTTTGCAGTCACTCAATATCTCACTCATATGATTGCAGAATTCTGAAGTCCACCACCCCCCTGAGGTCCAATCTGATGGAATTAGAACAACACAAATGCAGACAGATGTGATTTATGCTTTTAATTATTCAACAACGAGTGTTGGCTTTCATACCTCCCTGTGTTAGAGGGTTTTGTGGTAGCATCACTGAGAGGCGCCAATGCTTAATGGACTCATGAGGCGGGGAGGAGAGGTGAATATGCCCACAAAGACACAGAACCATAAAACTGGATGATGAGTACTTAACGGAAATGACTTGGGTGATAAGGGAAATTGCTGCTTGTGCTAATTGCTCAAATGGATTTTGTTGCCATTCTAAGAAAAAATCCTCAAAATTTTACATTCTTAAACATAAACATGGCAAATAAAGTTGAAAGAAATTATTGATGGTTTCTATGATCATAATCATGATGTTTATTTTAAGAAAACCTGTTTGTAAATGAGATGTGTGAGAGTAAAGAACTGGTTTGAACCTCCCCTATAATGGAAAGGTCCTTAAACAGATGTCTAACAACTGTAAACAACTGAATTTGCTTCACCTTGTTGAAATGCAAGATATGATGTGAGATATAAACATATAAACACTTTCAAGGTTTCAAAAGATACTAATCATTCCCTAGTTTATACATTCCATATATTGGAATTAAATAGTGAAAAACAGCCTGTTTTGATTTCATTGTTTTTGTGATGTCACAGAAACCAATTCATTTACATATATTCACCTACTTAGCCCTGGAGCAGCTTAGCTCCTCCCATTGAAGCCAGAGTTATAAGGAGCATTTGAATAAAGCACATAACAGGGTTATATGCTATATTTACATATATCAGACTCCAAGGCACAGTTGTAAAAGCAGCCTGTTGAATTCTATGGGATAAAGAGAGGTTATGACTGTTTGGACCTTTTAATGTAACTTACACACTATTTTGCAAGTGTTTCATTAGTGCATTCGACACTGCATGATTACTGTTCAGTTGATCATTTTCAAATGGTATAAAAAATGGTATAAAACAGTAAATCATTGCCACTGAATGACAGTGATTGTTTGCTAATTAGCAAAGCAAGAAAAGCAACATTTCTGATTCATAACTCTTTTTACAGACTACTGCATGCCTTTGAAGCCCTCCTACAGCACCTATCCCATCACCTCTACAGCCCCCTCCACCTCTCACCCCCGCAAGTGGACTTCAAGAGGCCTGTTTCACAGAAACGGACACAGATAAGGGTGTGCAGCCATGTTGCACATGCTGTGAAGCTGAAAGGTGACCCCCTCCCTCAGGGAGAGATACGCACAGCAGGGCCATGCTAAGGAGCTGACGCAAATGTCACCATTACCACCACAAATGACTCCACACACACAAGCACACACACACACACACACACACACACACACACACACAAAGAGAGAGAGAGAGAGATACAGTCTCTCAAAAACAAAACTGAAGCTGTGGCTCTATAAAGGTAAGACAGCACCTGTACTGGTACATAAACACTGAGAATTAAAGTGAATGGGTAAGATGTAAACTAATAAGTGGAGGCTTTTGCTCTGCAAAATCAGACTAATTGGTACCCTTCAAAACAATTAAGTTTCCTTCCTGAACACTGGTGTTTAATGCAAAAACACTGTCCTAGAAACCTGACAGAAGATTGTATCCATTTGAATGTTTTGTTGTTTTCTGCTTCTCTTAAAATTACAGCACAAGGAACATTACATAGAGTTGTAGCTTTCTTTTGTATAACCAAACCTGAGAAACCAGACTAACCAGAAACAAACAATAATTCTAGAAAGAAAATGTTCTATTTTTTGTTTTTTATGAGCCCTTTTTAGTTATTAGTGCCTGTTAACAATCTATCAATTTAGAAGAAACTTATCAGTACTGTTGCGTCAACTGCAATGCTGACAATACTGACATCTGTTATTTTGTTGCATCATAAAAAAAAATCATTTGTGGCTCAGAATTTAGTAAACAGAAAGATGCAAAGTTCTCTGTGCTCTGTGTGGGCCCGGTGCGGGGCCCGGGGGCCCGGTGCTCGGGGTCGCCTGGTTCCTGGTTGGCTCCTTTCTTGCG
>JBBPCZ010000023.1:13302716-13317486 GCA_037974445.1 Brycinus macrolepidotus
TTTGGTTGTGCTGGTGGTGTGTGTGTGTGTGTGTGTGTGTGTGTGTGTGTGTGTGTGTGTGTGTGTGTGTGTGTATGTGTACCTGTGTGTGTGCGTGTGTGTATTTCTGTGTATTTGTGTGTGAGAGTTTGTATGAGTAAGGATGAGATATTTTACTGGATCTAGACATGACAGTTTGCATTATTTCTGTTTTATGGTACATTATTTATTTAACTACGTCTGATTGTTTTTCTTCTGCTTTTTGTCATTTCACTGATGCATTTATCAGTTGCTGTGACAGTCACACTGGAGCAGATTGGGTGTAATCTGCTTGCTCATGGGCACAGTGGCAGTAGTCATCAGCTGTGATCAAACCCATGACTACAGGCCTACCAAACACACAACAGTATCACTCTGGTTCTGTGGAAAACACTCCCCCTGTCCCAGATTAAAGCAGTGGTCCAGCCAAAAATCAAATTCACACAAGTTTACAGAAGTTACAAGTTTTCCAGTTCTCCCAAATACAGTCTATCAGCCAAGAGATGTTTGGTGTCTGAAGTGTTCTGGGTATGGATGGAACAGTTCTGAAATTATAATCAGTGGTTCTGCAGCCTACAGTTTGGCTCACAGTGCATGTGATGTGAACCACAGATGTTTTTGTCTCACAGTTTCATGTTTAGTGACAGTGTACAGGCTACATAGACACATAGCTGTGCACTTGTTGCAAACTGTGGATTTCGATCACTGTGATAATGTACTTGAGCAACAGGATTGCAATTAAGGTTAGATGTGCTTGAGCTGTATTATTTCCACTGACGTTAAATGTGTTCGAGCCATGGGCTTCTGATTGAAGTTAAATGAGCTTGAGCCATGGGATTTCCACAAAGGTTAAATGTACTTGAGTCACAGAATTCTGATCGCTTTTAACTGCGTTTAATCCATATAATTCAGTATACCTGTGGTACACCCATTCTGCACTGGAGCTACAAAACTAATGTGATGGGAGCTTATAGCCACCAGTACCAGTATACAAACTGCACGGCTAAAATCATTACACATTTGCATTAGATCATGTTAAGTAGTTAAGTAATCTCAAGTACATTTGGTTATGTGGTGAACAGGTGGCTGTTAGATTTCATTGTTTATTGGTCATATTAGTCTCTTAGCTCTGGGGTTAAATAAAAGAATAATATGATTTTTTATCAAACCATCTTCAAAGACAACATGGACTTCAGGTTGCATCAACTCAACCTGTTATGAAGGATTTCTTGTAATATTTTGTTTTTTTTTTTAGTGTAAGTCTCTACTTATTGTAGCTTTAGGCATTTCTTTCCACTTCCTTCCCATTTCACAATTATCTTTTGCCTCCTCCCCCTTTCTCACTCTCTTAACACCACCTGCTCCTGATGTAGTGGGCCATTACAATCTGCTATTTATGTATGTCATGCAGCTTGCTGCTGGTACAATAAGAGTGTCTCTGGATTTACAGCACAAATAATGGCCATTCAGGAAAGTGAATATACAGATAAATCAAGTAGGAGACATGGAGAGACACAGTGAAAAACTACTAAAGTAAAAGAGTGTGAGGGCGAGTTGGAACAGAGTAATGATGGATGATGAGGATTAGAGATATGGGCCTTCTGTGAGTGTGTGTAAGTGCATGACTGAGAAGACTCTGTAGGTTTGTCAGAGACTCTTTTCATCTTGTTTGAGATGGTAAATACACATGCACATACACACACACACACACACACACACGTTTGATTTCATACAGTGTAAGGATGTGGGCTCAAACATAAGTCAAATATGTTATTAACATAAGAAATCCTAACATCTCTAAAATGGTAATTTTACAAGAGGAGAAAAATGAAATGTATGCAAGTTAATGTCAGAAGACTTTATCTCAGTTTGGACCATTCCTACCGACAGTGATATGTTATATACATATACATATACACACACACACACACACACACACACACACACACACACACACACACACACACACACACTTTTTTTTTCCAATACAAGAATGTCTTAAACATATGCAAGTCATATTACACATATATATAATATGACTTGCATATGTTTAAGACATTCTTGTATTGAAAAAAAAGTGGTTGATATTTTTTGAGCTAAATGAAAAAACAAAGGTTTGATTCCCGATTTCCCCTTAAGACCTCCAGGCTTTACAGGGGTTTGTTTTATATAATGTATAATTACATATAATGTATTACGTTTTAATGTATGTATTAATACATACGTACACTCACACGCACACACAGTACTGTAGTGTACTACGTAATTTGGAAGATTGCAGTAATGTGGTGGAGATTACCAGAATTTCTTTTTAAAGTTTCTTTGATGTAATGTTATCTACAGTTCTTGTCACAGATTTTTGTGACAGTCTCACCCATAGAAATTGGGTTACTGCCAGAATTAAAGTTATACAAATTACATGCAAACAGTAAGTGCTGTTAACTACTGCTCTGTGATGTTCAGGGCATGATTGTCATGATTATTCTCTGTTGAAAAGTCTGCCTGAATGTTCAAATATTTATTCCTGGAAGCTAGCTCTCAGCTAGGCACTGTCAGAATAACACCTCTATTTTGATTGTTTTTCACTTTTTATTTAATGAAAAACACCAGTTGAGCTTCACAATGTGTCAACATTTCATGATAAATGAACCAGCAGAAATATTGCAAAAAGAAGCGTAAAATATTTATTTGTTATGTAAACTTCCATTATAAGTTAAGAAGGTTTTTTGTTTCTCCTGTAATGTTGCCATTTTTAAGATACATGGTTTTGTAATGACAGTGAGATTTGAGGTCTATGTCTTTTTTTCTTTGTTTTGTTTCCCTACAAAGTCAAGCAAAACATGCACACAGACACTCATACACACACACACACACACACACACACACACAAACGCACGCACAGCTGTTCTGGGCCAGTGGTCCAGACAGAGTCGGGAGTGCAGCACAGCACAGTAAGGCAGAGAGCTGGCAGTCAGCGCTTCAGATGTAAGCGGGGTAAGAAAAGCCCTCTGGAAGGATTCCTAAAGTGCCCTGCTGTCTCAGGCAGAATTAAAACAGTGAACCATGAATCTCTCTCAACTTCTGTCACTTAAAACCCTCCATTTGGGTGACCTGAATGTGAGACAGGGTCAGCTGAACCAGGGCCAACATGCTCTTTATGATCCTGTCCTACTCATAAAACTCATAATGTCAGATTGCAGGTGAAAATGACTTTAATGCATTTTTTAAAACTCTTATTTAACATTTGCCTTATAACCCTTTACATTGTGTGAACGTTTTGTTTGAAATGCTACAATTACTAAAGAATAAAATCTCTTTAAACTAAAATGGTTAAAGGGGAACTCCACAGATTTTTAAAACTTTCTGCATTATTCAATCATTCAAACGTAAACAGCATCCATTATAAGGGTTTGATGTGCAACTGTTGTATGCTTTGTAGAGAAAGTTGCTGACACAGATTTCTTGACAGGTGTGTAGACAAGAACCAGGGGTCGCAATGTCCGTAAAACCAAAACATCTTAAAAATCAGTAGAATACCTTATAATGAACATTTTTATTTGTCCTAAAAGGTTTTGTTTTTGTTATGACAGCCACTATATAAAGATTCAGAAACTTGACTCACTCTCTTGAAAAAGCCAAACAAAAACTTTATGCATCATCTACTGGAAACTGTGTGTGATGTGTTTTCTCAAATAAGCTTACAGCATTTCCTATTTTCTCAAAGCTTTCACCTCTTCTCCCTCTTGAGTGACAAACAAGCTGCCAGAGGGCAATGTTTACAGGAATACAAATGAGAAGCCCACCAGCACACGGTGTAGCAAGCAGTTCTGCAAAAATAATCCCAATCCTGCACTTTCCAAAAACACAGAAACACAAACACAAACACACACACAAACAAACACACAGACACACACACACACAGATATCCATCCAATTCCAGCATGCTGATTCTTCAGGCTGTGGACTTACCCAGTGAGGACGACCACAAAGTCCATTACGTTCCAGCCATTGCGGAGGTAGGAGCCTTTGTGAAAGACAAAGCCCAGGGCGATGATCTTAATGCCAGCCTCGAAACAGAATATTCCGATAAAGTAGGGCTCTGTCTCGTCCTGCCAGGAGAAACAAGGAGTGAAAGGAGAGATGAGTCTTTTTTTTGTTGTTGTTCGAAGGAAAGAGGGAAATTAATGAAGCGTGGAAAGAGAAATGGAGAGAGAGAGTGAGAAAGAGAGAGCGCAGGGGGTAGAAGAGAGTTGTTCTTTCACTTTAGCCTGAGTTGAGGAACATAGCCCCACTTTATGGAAACAGAAGCAGAGATAAAGAAATAAAGAGTTAAATGTACACTGAGGAAGGCTGAAGAAGTGCTGTACATCATTCCTTCATGAATAAAATATATTACATCACAGGCACAATTACTGCCAAAAATTAGTGATGCATCAGAATAAAAAATCTTGGCTGGAACTGAGGTTGTACAATGCAAGACAACCTCTCTATAAATTGCCTTAATAGCGCTCCTGCACTACTCTGAGCATGCGGCAAGAAGCTTTTGAAATCGCACCCATTAATACAACTGCCCCAGGGCACCTCGAGCGCTTACAGCAATGTGTCCTCCTTGTTTCTCCTCCTGAACATATCACCCCCTTTTCAGGAATATTAAAGTTTACAGTGGACAAAACCAATCTTCTGTCATAGGTAGGTAGGTTTAGGACACATGTGGAGGTTATTGCCAAATAAATAAACAATTGTATAGTTTCTATATTACTCCTTATCCATTTGGCCTTTTGCATAACACATTTTGGGCCATACAAATGCCTATTCCTGAGCCTTTTTCATGGACTTGAAAAGACACAGGAAGGTGCATATTTGAACATCTTTTCAGATAATAGCAAGTAAAGGTCATGTCAAACACGCAAGACTGTGGCATTTTAGTGCTTCAATCAAAATGTTAAATTTCCAGAAAAGTAACTTCACAGAGAAAGGACAAAATTCTCTTAACTTTTAATGCAGGTTAATGCAACAAGACTTCATCTTTAGATTGGTTTATTGGTCTGATCATCAAAAATGGCAAAAAAGGAGATAAGTGGTCTTGTCCCAAAAGCCATAATATGCTGTCTGTGAGCATTTGTTGAAATAACTGTTAACAGGAAAACACCACTTGTAATGAATACCCATGATGAAAATTAGCCTTTTCTACCACTAAATGTAGTCACATTTCAAATAATGTAACACTAAAAGCAGTTATACAAATTGGTCAGACGAGCTGCCAATTTGCAGAACATTCATAATGTTTCTCTCTAAAAAGACTTCAGTTAAAAAACAAAGTCTGCGAGAGCATAAATTAACTCAATCTATCAAAGCCCAAACAAAAGCCTTGAATAATGACTGACTGCAGAGCATAAGGGGCTGTGGGTGGAGGAAAGAGGATTAAAAGGACAATAGTACAGTTGGTATACCACTGTCTATTACATATAGAGCAAAGTGGTGGTTAATTATAAATACTTCAGAGCCTGTTAAGAGTACTGTGTGTAGAGGGAACTTCAGCAGGGGATTAAACTGTAAATATCTTTGACAGATCCAATACTCAAACCTAGCTCCAGCTGCAGCGTTTGACGCTGTAGAAATAGTACAATAACAGGGGTGTTATAACAAATTGCGCCTGCTTTTCACCCAGTGTTAAGTACCTTTTGTTTGCTTGTCGGCATGTGGAGCTGCTGAAGTAGGGATACAGAGGTTTTGAGAACAGGAGCAGGTGGCTGTGTTTAAGAGGATGCCATTGACCTTATTTGAGCAAGACTCCCTGCCTTGTGGAGGCCCTGATCTGGAAACTGAAACACTTACAAGATAAAGGTGGGCGATAAGGCAAAAATATAAGACATTATTCTTTTTAATATTATCATTCATTAACTTTATGAGTCAGCTGTTGTGACCAGGGTCATGGGGGATGCTTGAGACTATCCCAGCACCCATATGTGCTTACACATAGGGCAATTTAGCACCTCTTGAACACTTATTATACATATATATAAAGTATTTGGAATCAGAAACCCACGCAGATACTGGGAAAACTTGCTGTCTGCTCACGGAAAGGACACTGGCTGGAATCAAACCCAGGACTTTCTCGTTTTGAGGTAACAGTGCTAACCAGTGCACCACTGTGCTTAATCAACATCATCATCATCATCATCGTCATCATCATCTTCTTCTTCTTTACTGTAAGTACTCTTGATGTTACCAGAAATATTACAGATCATGTGTCCAGAAACATTAGGATAAGTTTTTACAGACATAATAGTATTGCCAGTGCTTATGATAGTAATACTGAGGATGCACTAAACTATACGTCGCACCTTTTGTAAGCATGATACCTGCCTGCAGCCAAACACATTCAACCAGCACGGCTCAACAGCTGTGGTCTGCCATTTCATCTCTGCTCAGTACAATAGGTATTAATGCAGGAGATCATATCGCTTGTCACATCTGCACTGTGTCCACCACGGCCTCAAAGGGACCCTCGCCTGAGTATTGAAAAGTCCGCATCACGCCCCCCTGTCTCCACATGCAAGTTTGTTTATCTTTGGCTCAGCATCATGGCAGCGCACCTGCAGCACGTCAGGGCTTTGGCCCACAGCTGATCGCTGTTGCCATGGTGACCGCTAAGTGTCACCTGTGAGTTGTCTGACTTTGAGTTTAGCGTCAAGTGTCTCTGTCTTGTGATTGGTGTTCATATCTTCCCTCTTCGTGTCTTCCCAGCTTAAAAGCCCGCCGAGCCAGAGTCCCGGTGTACGGTCACCGTCATCGGTCCATGTCTGCTCTCCATCCGACTCACCCAAAGACGGAGACGTCGTCTACCCTTCATATCAAGTCAGTAAGCTCTGAACGTGCTCACTCTCTCTCTCTCCCTGCTTCATAGAAGTAACCAACTGGGCTGTCCTGTCAGCTGGCTGGGGAAGCCGTGGGCTGCTGCGAGTTGTGGAGCTTCGGTTCCAGAGTTGTCTCAAGACCCCCAGACTGGGGTCTAGAAGTATCGGGTCCTGCTCTGCCAAAGGTGGATGCCTTTCACTGGCCGTAAGAGGGAGTGACCCTTATCCAAGAGTTCAGAGGAAGAGCTATAAAGTGGAATGCTGTGGTTAAAGACTCAGTTGCATTTGTGTTGTGACTCATATGGAGCACTGTTTTGAGTTCCTCATTAAAACCTCTGTACTAACGGTGATTCCTGCATTTGCGTCCTCCTTCCCCTGGTAGACATGACATCGCTCTACATGTTTAAAAGCTTAGTTATCAGTTATGTTAACATGTGGGAACTTTTTTTGCTATAGTTTGCATGAAATAAATAATAAAACAATGATGGTTTTTAAACTAATAGTAAAAGTGTTTTTACTGTCAATGGGGGCTATTACCATAGTGTCTCAGTTACCAGAAATTATGAATTTGGATTGACATTCTGGTGTAAAATATGCTGCTGTGCTGGCCTTTGTTACTGTAACTAATCAAAATGAGGCAGCACAACAAATGTGGCATGAAGAAAAATAACTACATGTGATCTATCTTAAGGGTGTGACCTTCCCAACGCACACAAAACAAGTATCATTTGAAATGAATAAGCCACTTTAAATGCACATATTATTAAGTTACGTGCTACAATTTCTCTTTAGACTGATGGGAATTTTGCCAGCATTGTATAAAGTTTGTCAAACCATACAAAAACTGCAATGAAAGAATACATTTGTGGGTATGAGTGTGGAGAGAAAAACAAACAGAATATGATGATAGTGGGCTGATATTCAATCAGCTACCTGTTGCTTTGCAGTCACTACATACTTCCTGCTGTTTACAGGTTTAATATAATGTTTGTCAAAATCTTTTTGGAGAAAGTGGTTTATGCTACATGATGCAGTCAGTTGGTGTACTGGTAATGCTCATAACGGACTCAGAAAAGGTAAAATGGTGTAATTCATGATGATGATGATGATGATGATGATAACATGACGTCATATTGCCCATTCCTAGTTATTGTCTGTATGCTGAAGCTCATAAAGAGGATGTTACTGCTTTATTGCAGTCAGCCAGGAGTCGGCTTTGATTGCTCTGCAGCAGGCCTCTAAGGACCTGTGTTTTATGAGTGTGACTGGGCAAACACAGTTCAGTTGGTGGTTCAAACAAAGCATGATAGCAGACAAGAGCAATCAAAGGCTGCTTGGTGTGGGTTAGGGTCAGGTCACCCAGAGAGCATGTATTCACATTTAAAGTCAATTGCTCCCAGCAGGCTAAAGCTTAATGAGGCACAGATGTGGTTCCTGCATACACTGCAGGGGTGGATGTCAGGCTTTAGCTCAGGGAGGGAGCTCTGAGACATAGGTAGCAGAAGCAAGTTCATCTCTAATAGGTTCCCTGGTAATAGGCCACCGTTGCATGACCAAAAACAGTCAATAGGGCATACGGGATGTGGGGTGTGGAGAAATATCTAAGTTTCTTCTCTCTCTGTCTCTCTGAACACATAATTATCAATGTGTTTGTTTTCATTTATTTGGAGCGATGCCATAGAATAACTACATTTAATACCACAAAGAACCTGTCTTTGAATGCTTTCTCATTTCTTTATAGGATGTGCACGCAAGAAGGAACATTTTAAATTATTGCAGAAAGTACAGGTTCTGTATCAAAAAATCAAAGTATATAATAAGACTACTCTTAGAAAGTGCATATTTATTTACTTACGTATAAATGATTTGAAATAGTTTATTAATGCTTTTAATTGAGTTGTAAACACTCAAATGATTAATAAATAGTTATACAAATAAAAAGGGCAAGCGCTACTTGCTGCTTGCCAAATAGTGAGCTCACATATATCTACACTGTTAAACCACAGATCATGCTGGTTACTTATCTTGCTTTGTTTTCTCCATCAGTTAGCATTATACTGGTAAGCTTCATCAAATATTCATTGTCGTCAGTCATCAGGTCACTGTTGCCCTTTTTACTGAGGTGTTATAACTGCTTAAGAATGGTTTTTAAGGCTTTCATAATTTATAATCATTAATTAACCAATTTTAAATAACTCATAAACCCTTTACAAGGCTATTGTTATTGTAAAGTGATGAGCTTTTCCAAGGACTGTACATTTGAGCCAAAAATTGTCTAGGAGCCATTATTTTTGAGTGTGAGCAAGAAAAAAGAAGAAAAAAAGAAGGCAAGCTTTTTTGCACCTTCAAGGACAGAAAAACACTTGATTGCCAGCCATTATCAGAAAATGCTCAAAATGATGAAGGAAATCATGGCTCTTAAAACCTGCAGGGGAATGCAAGAAGAAAGAGAAAAACTCTAAAGCAATAAAAAATATATGAAAGAGACAAACTTACCAGACGTTTTGACATAGGCGTCTTGTCACCAACAGGGAGATGTTGCTCAAGTGCCAGGACAATGCAATTGGCAATGATGGTGGCCAGGATCATGTATTCAAATGGAGTGTGTAGGTCAAGGAAAACAGTAATTTCACAGACAAATCACATTTTAGCAGTATAAAAATCATCACTAAAAATTTCACATATTTGGTGCATGTGTTCCTTATTTAAAGAAGAGATATTTTATAAAGTATGTGGTGATGTATTTTTGAGAAAACACTGCACTACACTCCTCAGAAAAGTGCCATCAAGGGTTCTTTGAGCAATGCCATAGAAGAACCACTTTTGATTCACTATAGAACTATGTTTGACCATGTTATTTTAAAAGTACATAAACATAATATAAACCTTCACGGAACCTTTACATTGTACGGAAATAGATAAAAATGAATGGATAGATAAAAGGATGGTTACAAATGAATAAATAAAATGACTTAATCAACAGGTAACACACTATGCTGCACTGAATCAAATTAAACAGGACTAACCATGGTCTGCAATGAAACATGCAGTTGGTCAGTGTTGTAAAAATACTGACAATTTATATTTATTACTGTCCTGATGAATATTGTCTTAAAGCCAGCCTTGTATGGAGGCTCTATAAACTTTAAAATTTACAAATATTTGGTCACTGAAAAAAATAATTCACTAAAAGGTTTTTGAGGAACTAAAACTGGTTGTTCTATGACATCAAACATTTTTTTTTACAGAATAGTGTGTGAGCACAGTAAACTGGGCTCACAAATGACCAGACCAAAACCGAATCATGAATTGGACAAGCTTTATAAAACATTGGCAAAAACCTATTTAACTGTAGCGTACAACGTGGTTGCTGTCAAAATACCTAAAACTGGAATTTTAAATGAATTTAAATTATGTTCAGTTTGTACATGAAAGGTGACACTGTTTGTAAAGATCATCTTATTCTTCCTACATCTTTTTCAGCTAACAAAAAGCTAACAAAAAACACACTCCAGGTCAGTAGAGTACCAATTTAAACAGGAAAATCAATGTTACAATTGCTACCATTTCTTGTTACATTAAATTGGATATTTGCCAGCATTCTGTAAAGCTTGTTCAACCTGTCAACAGCTTTTTAAAAGAAGGTATTTGTGTGTGGAGCATGGATAGGTAATAAAATGCTGCTTTATTTGTGAGCATTGAGATATTATGCGTAAACTTGTGAAAATTGTGGGTGTGTTTTATGTACTTTCACATCTTAAGAGCCATGTATCTCTTAAGGAACAGCATGCACACAGGGAGAGTTCCAATTTATGGATGGCTGGCCATTTCAATTCATCCTAGCACTACAATTCATTTTACAACTCATTTTCTATGGTTGCCCCCTACGGCTAAAGTCTTTATAGGACTGCAATTCACAGAGCAAACTTAAAGCTCCCACTGACCACTCCAGTCATGTACTTATCTCCCGCAGGGCCCATATATGCTCAACGTCATACTTTGCAAATGGTCTGAAGACCATGCACTCTTTCAAAATGCAGAACTGCATCCATCATCTATCCATCCATCAAAATATCAATCTATGTAAGGGAAGAAAACAACATTGAAATATATCTGATATTCATCTGTTGTTGGATGGGATTGTAATGTAAAAAGGGAGAAGATATATCAATGCTGTTTTGCACTGGCACTTTTTCAATTCATACACATGAATAGTGAATCCCAACCCAGAACACGGGGAGAGTTCCCTCAGACAGTTCATATCTGAGCCATCTCCCAGTTGAGAGCACACTTGTACCAGGTGTCAAGTGTTCTTGTTTGTGTGCTTGAAGCATATTCAGAGATTACAGCAAAAGTGTGGGCTGTTTGTGGATTCCCAAAGACTGGGTTGAAAAACACTGCTCTTTTGAACTCCAGTCTTGGACGCCCACCTGCCCTGCACATTTTCATGATTCACAAGCTAATGACCGGTCAGTTATGGTACAATCTTAACAATAAAGGTTCTCCAAAGAACATTTTTTTCTCCAAATAAATGTTTCTGGAGAAATGTCATAGTATATTCTCTTTTGGTTCCTTAAAAGAAACAAGAAATTTGGGTTCCAAATTTTGCTTCTTTACTTATGAAACAAAGTTTGGTTTTAGTTTAAGTCTTTCGTAAAGAAGAATTTTGCTCCTTTAGTTTAGAAGCGATGAGGCTAAAATTGCTAACAAACACTAGAAGTCATCAGACGCCTAAATCTTTTCCATAAATACATAGAATCTTCTTGCAAGGCACTGAAATCACATCCAGGTGTCCATTAAGGACACTCGTTGATAGCTCAGACTCAGCATGCCTTACTGTAAGCTTTAAAAATGAACAAAATGTCACAGCTTTGGACAGCAATTGGACACCAGCTTTGGACACCAGAGTTGGAAAGGACTGAGTTAAAGTTTTGGATCTATAGCTCACAGTAAGTCATACTACATCCTAAACCACTTCACAAGTATGAGTTTGGGGGATGTATTTGATGATTAAGGTGAATACTGATTTGTAGTGTTTGCTAGCAACATAATCCTCATAACTTAAGATAAATATGCAAACTTTGTCTCCAAACATGTCATGGTTGATTAAGTACATCTGGGGTCTGTGGAAAACTGTGTAAAGTAGATTTTTACTTAACCATCCTTTTAAACAACTACTTTTGCATACAAAAAGTTCTGAGAAAAAAAACTAAAGTTTAAATGATCCACTCACAATGTAAATGTCCCATAAAAGGTTCCAGCTAAAACGATCCCTCCAAGTGGACTACAGGACTGGAGTCGGGAAACACTAACACATGTCGACTCTGAGTGTAAGATTTCAGCACCACGGAGAGCTCCTTCACCGGCTTTACTTCTATCTCTATACGTATTTCAAGAGGTGATCAATAACTAATTCCTCAATTTAGCAAGCAGAAGAACATGCAGGTTCACCCCAACAGCAAAAAAGGTTGCCTAAAGAAAAAAACAGAAGCCACTTTGGACCCCAGGCTTGTTGGGTGCATCTCCATCATGACAGGAGACTCGTCACTTACTGCTGCTACCATTCATCAGGAGCAAAGCCCTTTAACAGGAAGAGACTGGACGTCACACAGAATGACTGCACATGCTGGAGCCTGTGTCCACCAGGGTGGACAGCTTGTCTGTTCTTAGAGGGGCAAAAGCACTCATTTCTCCTTGAACAACTGTACGAAAGCTCGGGGGAACAGCCTCAGAGAGTGGAGCAGCCAGCGCTAGGAGCTCTAAGTGTAAGAGTGTAAAGAGGAGCTGAACAGAGCTTTAATGACAATGACCACCCTGTCAGAATGAAAACGACTGCATCAGCTGCCTCTAAGCCCTTTGCCATTGTACTTCCTACACACCCCAACCTCCTGTCACTGATGACCAACCATGGGTCAGTCTGGTGCGACACTATCCATGAGTGTCCAGCATCTACAGCGGAGAGGATATGGCCATTCTGTGATTCTCTTGGCATATTTCCTGATCACGTTGTCCTCACTGAAGATGAAGAGGGAGCGGTTGACCGTGAAGCAGTTCTGCTTGGTCTGCTTGGGGTTGTACAAAGCCATTGTCCTGGCTCTCTGAGCCATCGACTGTTTGTACATCCTGGGGGCTCCAGGCGCGCCCCCGGCCCTGGCAGCCCCCCTGCCATAGCGCGCCTCATCCCCAAAGCGAGTCATCCTGGACATAGGGATGAAATCCAACAGGTCAACAGATCCAGGCGGGCATCACATCTGAACAGCATCACAGGGCACACATCTACCACTCACAGTCTCCATCAGATCAGTGCAGAATGTGTTTTAGTTTAGGGAGAAAGAGGGGAGGGAAAAAATGAAAAAGAAAATACAGCCGATGTTCTCAAGATGATCTCTCGCCTTCCTCACCTCTCTCCACTCACTCCATAGAGAAAAATGAGGGGAGAAACAGAAGGCGCCCTTCAAATAACGTCCAGGAGGCGAGTCGCATTGCTCTCGGACACAAATTAAAACAGAAATAAAGCAGACAAACAAGCAGGAGCGAGAACTGAGATAACTGGCACCGGGGAAAAAAACAGAACGGAGGCGAACCTTTCCCCTCGATGCGCAAGGACGCACGGAAACGTGCTCTTTATCTGTAAGAACGAACCCACTCGAGAGGCTCTCTCTCCGTGTCTAGTAGGAGAAAAAGCGTTTTTAATTAGAAATGAAGGCAAAAATCACTGACCCCTGTCACTGCCTCCCACTCAGCCCGCGCGCTACCAATGTGGCCAAATTGACCAGCCGCTGCTCCTTAAGTACCCACAGCCGGCGAGCCGTGTCTGAGACCCACAGCCGGCGCCCCCTGCCGGACAGAGCGAGCACTGCAGGGGGCGGAGGGTGCGCAAGCGTCAGTTTCAACATTCATTAATTTTTTTGTTTCGATTTGCTCTGTTAAAACTTGAACGACGCCCACTTGTGAACCCAAGTGGACCCCAAGTAAGAAATAAGACCCCTGAAAAAGGGGTCAGCTGGAGGTCCAGTGGTTAGGGAGTTGCCCCTGCGATCAGAAGGTTGTGGCTTCTAATCTCAGGACTGCCAGTGGCACCACTGAGGTTCCTGTGAGCAAGGTACCGTCCCCACACACTGCTCCACGGGTGGTAACCCTCTGCTTCACTTGGTGAATGGGTTAAATGCCAAGAAAGAATTTCACATTGTTCACACTGTGTGCTGTACTGTGGTGTGTTCACATGTGACTGTTCACAAGGGGCCGCTTTACTTTGAAGAAATATTGGAAAGGTCATTCCTTCCATTAATTCACTCAGAGTGCTCTGCCGTACAGCAACTTATTCAGGACTAATTAAATATTCACAGCGCTGGTGATAGGAACCAAATGCCCAGTGTGTTTAATGCCTTTTTAAGCCACCGAGTAGAAAGTCATTACATGAAATGGCTAAGAATATGAAACCTAAGATGTTTTTATAAAGATAAGATTTGTAAAACTGGTTCAACATATTTTTAAAAACGTAGTGGTAGTAACAATAGTAGTAGTAGTTGTAGAAGTAGTAGTAGTAATAGTAATAGAAGTAATAGTAGTAGTAGTAGTAATAGTAATAGTAGTAGTAATAGTAATAGGAGTAGTGGTAGCAGCACCAGTAGCAGTAGTTGTAGGAGTAGTGGTAGAAGTAGTAATAGACGTAATAGGAGTAGTAATAGTAGCGGAAGTAGTAGTACTAGTAATAGTAATAGCAGTAGTAGTAGTAGTAGTAGTAGTAGGGGTAATGATAGTAGTAGTAGTAGAAGTAATATTAGTAGGAGTAGTGGTAGTAGTAACAGTAGGAGTAGTAAGAGTAGTGGTAGTTGTAGTAGAAGAAATAGCAGAAGGAGTAGTGGTAGTAATAGTAGTGGAAGTAATAGTACTAG
>JBBPCZ010000023.1:13317586-13343883 GCA_037974445.1 Brycinus macrolepidotus
GTTCTGTCCACTTTCTGCTGTGACAATGCAAATTTCCCACTCGTGGGACTAATAAAGGTTTATCTTATCTTATCTTATCTTCTTGACCCTGGTCTTACAAGACCCATGTCTTGCTCATTTCAGTTATTTGCCTGGTTTAACACCCCATTCAGCTGTGCAAATTAAACTGTTAAGCACGTTAAAGGCAGGGATAATGCTAAAATGTACAGCACAGCGTTCCTCCAGGATCAGGGTGGGGAAACAGTATTATAATACAGTCTCATATGCTGAAACAACTGACAATCATATCAGTCAGTAAACAACAAAAGTACTAGTTATGAGTCTTTTTAGGTCTTTAAAATGTGTTTCAGTTACAAAATGTTCAGATCAGTCAAGTCTAAATCCTTATTTATTCTACAGTTAACTGTGATTGCTTCTAATTACACTGAACTGATGATAAATGCAAATGAGCATAGAGCAGTGGCTGCTGGCTGGCAGCTCAGGGTTATTGTTCTTTTTGGGGATAGCTCACCCTAGCTCATCACCGGCGCTGATATTCTTGCTGGCGAAAAAGGCGATGTGCGGAAAGCGCAGGTCCTGATGGGAGGTAAACACTCGGCAAGGGAACAGGTTCGGCACACAGTGGTGGTTTATGAACCGACTGATGTTGCCATAGAAACGGGCATCAATACAGTACATATCACCAACCTGCAGTAAAACAGTGTATGTCAAGTCATTTACACTAAAAGAATCGGGTTAGAACAGGGGTGTCCAGTCTTATCCACAAAGCTGGTTACAAGTTTACCTAACCAAGCAGAAGCTCAAATGATCAGAACAACTGATTAGATGTGCTCCCGCTTGCTTGGAACGAAAATCTACAGCCGCACTGGTCCTTGTGAATAAGCCTGACACCCCTGGGATAGATGGTACTACAGAAAAAAAAAAAAAAAAAAAAATCAATATAGAATTAGATTAAAATAATTGCCTCATCACAACAAGAGAGCAGCTGAACAGAATTAGAGATTGAAATAATGATAGCTTTCTGTGGCTCACAGCTGGCAGCCAAGTCTCCCCTGGTTCCGCTGATGAGTATCCAAAAATATAAGCTCACATTAGTGCTTTTAATGGTAATGACATAAGACTGGCTCATTTAACTGTAAAGAACTATAAAGGTCCATCCTACGAAATGATTCGTCAACCACTACTGAACTAGCTTGATTGTTTTACATTAGTGAAGTCTATGCCTCAAAGAATTCAGGTCCGAGGAGGGTATTAATAGATTTTTTGTTGATTCTATAATTTCTTCCTCCATTCCATTATTGTTTCCTCTACTACATCTAGAAACAGAAACGCCATTTATTAAAATAATGTAATTTCATTTGTTTGGGATGTGTTTCAAGAAGCCAGTATGTTCAGCTGTTAAACAAAAATTGTCCTGTGTCATATCTGAGATGTGTTCATCTACTATGGAGATAAAAAAAGCTAGATGAGCATCCCTGAAATGTGGTGATTCTACAAGCTTTGCTAAGGGTTTTATAATTGTCACACACCTTCGTCACACAGTCAAGAATGTTTAGAAAAGCTGATCATTTATATGAAGTGTGTGCAGCAGTTGCTGATAAGAGACAAGCAGTGAGATGAGTCCTCTGTGTCTCCCTTCAGTTCATTTGATCAATAAAGGCCTAAGAGCCACAGCCATGACAACATGCATCACCCTGACAATGGGTAACAGGCTATGCATGCAGATGACAGGGATAAATTACGAAATGGAGGAAGAGGAGGTTATGGGTGAGCCAAAAACAAAACCGAAGCCAGACCTCCTGCCCGTCTCCAAGGCATTCTGGGGCAGGTATGTTTAGTGTGACACTACCTTGCTGTCCAGACTGAAAAGGTAGGAATCATTTTCCCTGACATCTGCTTCTGCATCTGAGATAATCTCCCCTACGTACCTGCATAGAGAAGGCAGTATGTGAGGCATAAGTGGACATACAAGCATACAAACAAAACAAATGAATAAACACATAGGCAAACAACTGTGCCCGAGTTAACACCCATGTGCACTGAGTACCATGCACTTCAAGACTATGCATCTTCTAAAGGCACACTTGCAAGCACAAGTGTTATTCCCAGACTGACAAAAGGTAGCCAGTGAAAGAAAAAGAAAGAATCAGAGAGGCTTACTGGCAGACAAAGGTTCCTTGAGGGATATCCTGTAATGTCCGAACTCCCCAGCCCATCTTTTGAGTCCTGAACAGTTGGAGTCTAATCCTGAGATTAGAAGTCAAATCAGTGAGGAAAAACTAAGGAAAAAAAAACTGAGAAAACCTATTCTGTATGTAAATCAATGGTGAGAATACCTCAGTCCATTCTGCACAACACGGTTCTTGCAGGTTCTCCAGCAGGAACAAGCATGGTTGCACTCAAAAATAAGAGGGGGCTCCTCACAAGAGAACTCCGGCAGCAGACGACTCTCCTGAGAGAGGCGATGCAAAGTGCTTTTTATAAACAGGTAATTTAGGTCAAGTACTCTCGTTACACAGAAAATTCTGCAGTTGTGGCCTCGAAGATATTCAGCATTACCTTGTCATACCAGCAGCGCAGACTGAGCTGGCCACACATGCAGCTGGCTGAAGAGCAGTCATCTTTACATACGCAATACTGTGTGAATAGTAAAAACAAAGATTACATTGTAGACTGCACCATTTGCCAGAGACTAATTAGAAGGTTAAAGATGTTACAGACTGCTTTACCTGTAAGTGAGTGATGTTTTTGTCAATATTTATGGGGGATGTGACGCAGTTATCAGGTACATATTTGTAGTCATCAGGGCAAGGTTCGCTGTCCACAGAGTTAACACATGGGACAGGCACTCTCTCATAACCCCGCGCTATGTCCCTAAAAATAAGATGATGAAATTTAACATTAAAAATCAGAACATTCTTAAACAGGTTCATAAAAGGACAGTGACTGAGATGTATTGTAATACCTGTTGAGGAGCTTCTCTCTTGAAGAGCCCTGTTCATTGTTGGCCTCTCTCTGCTTCCTGTTTGCCTGCAGAGCATTCCACACCTTACAGTTCTGGCTGCAGCACTCCACAGGCGTGTCTCCCTCTCTGTTCTTCAGGTTCACATCTGCTCCCTGTGACAGGAACAACCTGCAGGAAGTGCAGTGTCATTTTTGAGTATGCAACTAGATTAAAACTAGACTGGTCAGAATATATACCTATTACAATACAAATGTTTGCAAATTCAATAGCAATAGAGATCTCAGTTTGCACTCACATACATAAGTAAACTGCTTGTTAGTGAAACACAGCTATGGCTAAATACAGCACCGAGCAACTCTAAAGCTGCAGGGATCCCAGGCTGCGCAAGAAGGTGCACTCACGTAACACAATCCAGTCGATTCTCTCGTGATGCAATGTGCAGTGGAGAGTCTCCGTGGACGTTGACCATGTTGAGGTCACACCTGGCATCCAGCAGAATCTGAGTTATTTCCACAGAGCCAGAAAACGCTGCCCAGTGCAAACAGATATTCTCCTCCTGAGAATAAAAATTTCCCAGTGTCACAAATGACAGCAATTAAGATGCAAATGCCCATATAATAAAGCTACATTAGCTCAGGAACCTTGTATAAACATTTATAAAAGGAATGTAAACACAGTAAAGAAAAACTATTATTTATGTTCTCATGAGATTAGAGGGCAGAATCTTGTGCGTCATAGCCTTATCTTAAAAAATAAACAAAAAATCTGAATGAACACCTAAAACCCCCCACTAACCTTGTCCCTGATGTTGGGATCAGCACCTTTAGATAGCAGCAGCTTGACTATGTCTGTGTGTTTATATTCTGTGGCCCAAATCATTGCTGTCCAGCCACCATCATCCTGTTGGCAAAATAACAATTAACATTGCCACAAAGTCCTACCCAGATATTTCAATGATGCAATAAAAATGGTGACAAATGAAACATCATTTACCTGGCAGTTAATATCAACAAAGCCTGAAGACAGCAAATGCTCCACAATACTGAAATGCCCAATCTTAGCAGCAAGATGAAGACACGTAGAGCCTTCTACATCCTAAAAGATTACAAAACTGACAATAAAAGTTTTGCTCTGCACACATGCTTAATTACATCACTTTTCTGCCAAGAGTAATTATAAATTTCAAAGGAAGTAATGGAGTTATTCAAAATGTGCCCCTGGGGATCTGCACTTTACATTTAATTTAACTGATTGAATGTTAAGGCTCTGCATGGTGCAGCTGAAGGACCTTGTGGGAGACAATGGCTCCGGCTCTCAGTAGATAGTGCACTGTGTCCAGATGATTATTCTCACAGGCTTCCATAAGAGGCGTACGTTGGTCCTCATCACACATATCAAGGTTAGCACCAGCCTGAAAATCGAACATAAGTGTGAAAAACTTGGCAGTTATGAAACACTGGGATAAGATTGACACAACAACTTTAATAATGCACTGGTACTCACCTGGACCAACATGTGGCAAACCTCCTTATGCCCCGCCTCTGATGCTGCATGAAGAGGTGTACGCTTGTTTTGGTTCTCCATCTTAAAGTTGGGGTCGATTCCGTCCACTGAGGAAACAGATATCAGTGAGATCAACACAAAAGGTCTGGCTTGCTTAGAGAGATGGCTGTTAGAAAAAACACCTTACCCAGCATTAGTAAGACCTTCTGTAGTTCCCCCTGCTTGGCAGAGATATACAGCTGTTTTGGATGAAAGCGGAGCTTCTTGGGCCTACAAAAAAATAAAAAAAAAATAAAATAAAATAACAGGAAAGACAATCATGCATACATTTATAAACATGAATCTAAGAGAAATATTAAGTAGGATAAGGCAGGATATAAGGTAGGATCTTTTCTTACTTCTCTGCATCCAGTGCAAGTAGGACAGTTTCCAAAGTCTCTTTAGGGGGTCCGGCTGGGGGTCCAGCCCCCACACCTGTACCTGACCTGCTGGTGCCTGGGGCAAGAGATATATCCTCAACTTCTGGAGGTCTGTGGAAGGTGCTGTCTGCTCTATTTTCCCCAAACGTTGAGAGACGAGATGGCCTGAAATCATTTACAAACACAACATGCACTTATAACAATTACACAATAACTGCAAATAGAGTTAGCGAAGAGAGGCAGAAAGTTCTGTGTCATCTGTGGCACAAGGCTCCACTTTGCTGAATCACCTCTGAAATCAATTTTTAAACAAAGATTGTTCATGGGAAGCACACAGAAAAAGCCTATCTGCTTCAAAAAAAAAAAAAAAAAAAAAAAAAAAAAGAATTATTGTGGTCAAGCAACTGTTCACGTACCCTTCAGTGGTGGTATCTGCCCTACCCTCCACAGTGCCTGGGGTACTAGGTCCCTGGCTCAAGGGCACAGTGGAGGTGGTATCAGCCTTGGCAATAGTGACCTCCTTGGCCTTGCTGACCTCTTCTCCGCAGTGTGGACAAAAGCTCTGGCCCTTCACTACCGATGCACAAGGCCGATGAAACCGGTGTGAGATGTTAACCTCTGGCTGGCACTCCATGAAAGTTCCCTACAGCAAAGTGAAAGTTTTGTAATTTTTTATGTTTCTGAAGGCTTATAAATATCAAACAAAACTTTGATGACTGTCCTTAGGAGGAAAAAACCTTTGATATGTTTGATACACTCTTATAAATGAACTACAGCCTTATAAACAAAAGATTAAAGTTATTGTGTCTTTAATTCAACTGAACACTCACTGCCCTGCAGAAGTAACCGCAGCCTGGGCAGCACTGGTGTTTGATCATTCCTGTGCGATGATCCTCACACAGCACCAGCAGCTGTACCAGGTTTGATGGTCTCATCATCTCATACTTCAGCACGGCACTCTGACACCTGCTCAGCTACAGAGAGGGAATACAGTGTGTTTTCTGACTGATGCAAATAGAAAGTCTTGAGACACAATGTACACATTTACACTCCTGATGGACTTCACAGTACTATTTCTTTATACTATTAATTAGCATATGTATGTTTAACCAGGGAGACAAATGATCAGCATAAAAAAAAACCCACCATAAAACATCATAACACACAAAAGGCTCAATAATAAATAAAATGGAAAGAATATCTATTTTTCCATGCTGTAATCTCATTTAACAAACTCATTAGGAAACTCCTGGTCCTGGAGATCTCCAATACCATTCATTGTTTAGCACAGTCATTGTTCAGCACTAATGTGCAGTATTCCTCAACACATACAACATACTGAATATAGACTATTACACACATACTAATGTGCAAAATTATTGACTGCCATATTTGTTTTTATTTGATCTCTTTGTACTGTCACTTTGTTTAGCACTAATTCTGTAAATTGCTGACGCATTCTCTGTATTGCAATCCCCATACTCTAACCACTGCAACACTTTATATTGCTATCTTTTGCTATGTTTTGTAATGTTGCACTGTCTAATGTTAACTGTCTGTAGTCTGAGAAGCATTCAAGTAAGAATTTCATTGTTCTTCATACACTGTACTTTATACACGACAATAAAACTTTGAATCTTCATTCTTGATTGTACTATATATTCTTACCTGTCCATCCACACTTTCTGTGGCCATGCACTTCCTGTCAGCCAGGGTGAGGATCTCTCTGCTCTTGGGCGTCTCCATGCGGCAGCTACATAGGGGAAGCTCCTGCACCAGGTCTGTAGCAGCACTTTCACCTGTTCCTAACACTCCTGTATAACACAAACCATGTGCCTTTCTTAGAAAATCAGTACAGGTATAAATGTGAATTTATATTTCTTCAGGAATGTGCAAAGGTTCAAGCTGTAGGAAGATAAGGAGGTAACCAAGTTAGAAGCCACTTGATCGGATGATATCTGCATTTTAACTAATCTCTGATTACATATGCACAGATGACTCATCCAAGTAGATGGGAAGGCAATGAGCAGCACTAAATTGCATGGTGCATGAAGTGCATGATGCCTTACCAGTCTCTTTCATAGATAAACTCTAACTCTGGGACATTCCTGTGGATTCCAAGGGCATGATTGCTTATGTTGTTTATATTATGCAGGAATAACAAGAAGAAAAAAAAAAAGCAGAAAAGGAAGGAGCAGGAGGAGAAGACGAAGACAAAGAAGAAGATGAAGAAGATGAAGACAAAGAAAAAGAGAGAGGATGATGTCTTGTAAACATGCAAGGCAGGGGCACCACCACTTCCCATCTTGAGGATCCCCAAGAATCTTCACTAGATCAGCTTTTCATCATACTTTGATTCCAAAGAATCTAAATATGGAAACTGCTTAGGGTGAAAAGTAGGGCTGCATTATATGTCCATAAATGTTCAATAAAGTTATTGACAAAAAGATATTGCACTTCCTATACTATGTGAGATACAATATGATGTTAAAATGAGTGAAATTATGATTAAAGGTGTTTCTGACTGACTGTGCAGCAAGCACAGAACCTAATTTAATTCTGTGTAATTAAGGATAATTAACTAATCTCTCTTTAAGCAAACAAACAAAAATGTACCAAAACATCATTACTGTGCAGAAAAAATAATTAAATAATATCTATATACAACTGCAGGCATAGTTCTGTGTGCTTCATTGCAGTCTGCATACCCTGAACAGCTATATTTTCTGTTTATTTTTTATTCTTATGTAGGCCTACAACAAATATATATGTATCAATATTCTTACAGTGATGCATGTTTATTCTGATTAACAGATTTTACATAATTCTGGGAGTGAGAATAATGATTACATCTGAAGCATTTTTACAGGTTAGTTACAGATCAAGATAGAGCAGTTTTTTTTAAACTGTGAGCATGCGTGCGCTTTGAAACTGGCTCTGTAGCAGAGAGCTTAAGTCCTATTAGACATGGCTCAAGATTTGCATTCCCGCCAATCTATAACGTTATATGCCGGTAATGTAATTTGATATGTTTTTTCATCTTAACCCTGAATCAATGGAAATACAATTAATGGTGCATTCCTAGTGCAAAGAAAAAGCAATCAGCTCTGTTCCAGGGAGCTCAACTTTTTCCAAAAAAAAAAAAAAAAAAAAAGGTGAACCATCATGGCACAAGAGTATGACAGTGGCCCAACTAAAGCAAAAGAAGGAAAGAAGCAAACAAAACGAACTGCTTAGCTATGTAAACCATGTGTTTGCTCAGCTGTGAAAACCGTTTGATTTTAAAAGTTCTAGCAAAAGTCAAGGGTTTCACCTTAGTCTTTGCACTGTATACACAAATGGCTCCCAAGTTCTTGGAAGAACCAGAGGCATAACTTAAAATATCATAAACATGAACATCGCTGTGGAACAGCCGACCAAATTATGAATAGAACTGTGGAGGGAAATAGCTTTAATATTTTCAACTTTATGGATGGCCTTGGAACCCAGTTATGTTGATGCATCATAAATGACATAAGCAATGTCCTCAAACACAACACTGCAACCTTGACTAAGGACTAATGCTAAAAGTTTAAAATAAAGTGTCAGAAAAGTGAAGAAATTCTAGGATTTGGATTTAATAGGCCCAGAGCATAGTGCTGTGCTCTCCAAATTGAGGATAAATGAAGCAAACCTTGCCTCAGTATTTTCAGTCATCAGTAGCAGTGATCTGAGGAGATATCACAAGCATTTTTAATATTTTGCTATAGAACTGGACTGGAAATGTGTTGGATTTGTAACAGACTTCAGATCTGTAGTAAGTGTACAGAGAAGAATAACACTAGTCAAGACATTTTGTAACCACACTCTGGATGTCAGCTATGCCACATCAAGTCAACTATAATTTAAGATCAGGATATGAGAGAGTTAAGGTCAAATCTATAAACCCAAGGTCACATCTGCTCAGACACTGTGACATGGAGCTCTCAGTTGCTAGTCAAAGTCCACCTTATGTTCACCACCAGAGGGAACCCTTTCTAAAAAGACTGCTCCAGGGATGACTCATCTTGCCCAGCATTTCAACAGTATCAGCTCAGTCTACACCGGTCTTGGTTTGACAGTTTCATGAACGCAAAGCAAATGCAGCACAATCAGATGTTTAACCATCATGGTCTGTGCTCTCACCTATGCTCTGGGTATTCAACAGAGTGTCCTGGGCCTGCAGGTTGAGTGAGTCTAATGGAACTTCTGTGTAAGCTTTGCCTTCAGTAGGGACAGGAGCTTGGGCTGGGCTCTGAGTCTCTGACTGAGTGTGTACATCCATACCTGCAGGAAAGATCAGGGAAACAATTCAACTCTACAATCATTCACCACTATTTCAGTACAGCCCAGGGAGAGCACTGTATAACACATCTGAGATTCTTCAAAGGATGGAAGATCAGGAATTTTAAATATCATGTTAACGACAGTGGTCACCAACCCTGCTCCAGAAAATCTACTCTCCTTCCGAGAGTTAAGCTCCAGGCCAAATCTAACAACTAATTTAGCATACTGATGGTCTGGATAATGTGTTCAACCAGGCCTAGAAATAAGGTCTTCAAGAAGGTACATCTCTCAGATCAGAATTTGGGATCACAGGCCTATTGCCTCTAATTAAGGAAAGTTAGCTACTGATTTCTACTGATATCTTCAAACACTGCAGATATTACTCTACCCGAAATTCCCTCGGACTTGGTCTTCAGCTTCTTCTTGCGTTTCCTGGACGGCCGGAGCCAAGGGTTGTCTCCTTTGGCTTTCTTTTTCAACTTCTTCTTTAAACTGGACTCTGAACTCTGCAGATAAGTAGATGGTAGCATTTTTAATCACATTCCACAGAAACAAAGACTTGGTCTATGTGACCTCAAATTACTTTATAGATCATGTATATGTTTAATTTATAGTTTATTTAAATGTTTAAGACTGTTCCATTATGGTTAAGATCACACTTTGTAACTTAAAGAAAGAACAATTTTGTTATCCTTACAAGTGTGCTACTCCTCAGTGTTCCTGTAGTACTCAAGCACCAAGAACCAAGATATTTTTTAATTTGTCTGGGATTTGGATTCTGTAGGTTTTGTACATGGACTTTTCTCAGCATCAGTGGCCATTCTCACCAAATTTATTTTCTTGTCTCAACAATTTTCTCTTTTTTTCGTCACCCGCATAATTAAACTCAATCAAATAAGTTAGGGGTTAAATCGGCCTGCCATAGCATTTGATGAAGTTACTTGCAATTATATGTCCTGTTAAATCCTTAATAACCATAAATGTAGCCTTATAATGTAACAAACGTAATAATCGCAAATATTGAGGACTGTATGTGCAGTCAGAAGAGTTTCACAACTGAAAAAGCATAATCAAACATTTTTATCAGTAACCTGGTTCCATGTAAGGGAGGGTTTTAAAACACTTGGAAAACCTGCATTATGTTTAGCCAGCTGTTTTGCTAACTAACTACTTTACTGCTGAATATACTCTGCACATTTGCACCTCGCTAGCTGGCCATCAGTGTCTGTTGTTCAATATTGCCAATCAGAATTAAACTGGTTAGTGATGTTAGATATGAAGGTAGGTTTTTTGTATTTTGAAGAGCAGGTTTTCAAATCTGAATTGGTGGCACTGAAGACGTGGGAATGAAGTGATGTGCAGTTTTCTGGATAAATTACATTTTCTCTAAGACTATCCTGTTAAAACAGGAAGAGCTACTCAAGCATACAGTTAAAAAAATAAGAAGCGTTTATAAGCTAAAATAGGGGAATTGTTTGGATTAGCTAAAACAGCCAAGTAAATTAATTAGAGGTTATAAGTTTATCACTATTTCATAATAAATTATGACATTTTGAACAATATTAACCTGCTATAATTGTTAATATCCCTGTAAAAAATGACTGTCTCACCTCCAAAACCCAAGTTCAAAACCAAGTGATTGTACCTGTTTGCGTTTCATTTAGACATCATAGAAGCTGGATTTATTTACGGTGGGCTTTGGACATCGGGAAGCTGTCAGTGCAAACCACACTTGTTTTGTAAGCAGAAGAGCAGCTATTTAAATATGATTTTAATTACTTATTTTTGTATATACAGTTGTGTTTTGTGTAAAGAACACCGTTCTTTTACATTTTTTCCAGGAATTTGAATTGAAAGCAGATGAAGACTAGGTCGAGCTTTACTTTGAAAATGATTCTAAGTTTTAATCTTGACTTTGTCTCGTTCTCAGACTCTGGCTTGACCTGACCAGTTCTTGCTTTAACTAGCTTGTCAGTTAAACCCTGTACAGGGTTGGTTCAGAACAGTTGTTAGAATGACACTGAGAATGCTTTTAGATATGAGATGTTTTATGAGCTCACCAAGTCTGATTCATCTCCCTCTTCTTCACCTTCCTCTTCTGCAGACTCCTCAGACTCCCTTTCCTCTCCAAGCTGCATCATACAGAGAGGTTTAGCAGAGTTTAAATACACTGTCAAATTATTTTTCCAATAAAAATGTTTTCATTTGTGTATTTTTTTTCAATTGTTTCCTTTACATTAGTCATTGCTGTTCTAATCAGCCATCTGAATTTCCTCCATCGTTCATTCTTTCATTTTCTAAGCCATTTATTCTTAACCAGGGTCACGGTGGGTGCTGTAGTCTTTCCCAGCACTCACACGGTGAAAGGCAGAGAAATACCCTGTCCATCACCAGTCCATCACAGAGCATCTCCTTTATCATCTTTATCGTTATTAGTAAAAACATACTTTGAGGACAGCACTGACTATTCAAATCTGTGTATTTGAGCACATAGATATCTACTGTAGATTGACTGGAGAGAGGTAAATACATTCCTAAAAATAAAAAAACCAAAAAGGGTTCTTTGGGGCGAAGCAATCCTCTTGATTCCCTAAAGAATGTTTCACCTGCTGTTTAAAAAAATGTTCTTTTACAATAAGTCTATAAGCTACCCTTTCAACCTCAACTGTAGCTCACTGTTAAATCTTTTGATTAATGAATTATTTTACCTTTTTACTCTGCATCATTCATGCACTCATAATACACTCATGATAATTTAGTTTATCAGTTTAGGTTTTATCCCCCAATCTTTTTACCAGCTCTCACGCTTTTTTCTGCTGAAACACCACCCAATTCAAGTTACTAGTTAATTGCTAGTTTTAGCTTGCAAGTTAAGAGCAGATAAATATACAAACTGACTCAAATTCCAGGACCAAAATGACACTATTCTTGCCACAGGACAGAGAGACTATAGACCACATTTTAGCAGGCTGGTGAGCAAAAAAAAAAAAAAAAAAAAAAAAAACATCAAAACCTGTGGGGCCAAAGTTATTTTGCCACCCTCTTTAGGTGCTGCAACCCCTTCTTCTCCAGTCAGCTCTTCTTCGTCCTCAGAATCCTCCTCCGACTCCTCTTCCTCAGATTCGTTCTCAACCCTCTCTCCGTTTTCCTGCATGGCCTCTTTTTGCTGCTGTAGAGGAATGGAGGGCAAACAGGTCAGTGCAATCCAGCTTTAAAGCTATCAGCTATTAGTTACAACCAACTAATCAGCTATTCGTAACAACTTATTCCTAACAACTCAAACAGGCTTGCTGTCTGTAGAGATCAACAAAACAATACAGTATAAAAGACAAAACACAGGGAGGGGTAAAGGCTTCAGACAACCTATCCATATTATTTGTACTGCTGAGGTTTGGCGGAGTTTCATAAAAAAAATATAATGAATAAAAAAGTGAACACAGTGTGCACATGGTTGAATCTGCTCTTAGACTTAGGTTTAGCACTCTGACCTGAGGACTGGGAGATTTGGACATATTCTGAAACATATCCAGTACTGTGCGTTGCTTCAGGACTTTGGTTTTCTTCTTGGGAATGAGGCTGTACGTTCCCATCTTTCTTTTCTTCTTCCGCAACGTGGACGCTACTGAGCAAACAAAGATCGGCACTGAAATAAACACCAAATGCAATTATAGCAAAATAAGAAAGTAGTGGTTCGGGGGCCAAATAAATGTCAGATTCCCCTTTTTTATTGTCTTTTAAGACTCATCATAAATGCCATAATGTCTGACTACAAGAACATCTAAGCACCAACAGCTATGAGGTTAGGGTCACTATTTTTTTCTGTGAAGGAATTCAAATGCTTGGCCTGTTAATACTTAAAAAAGAGTCACTGGCAGGTTTAGTGTGTAACCTGTGTGTGGCTTGGCTGGTGTGGCAATCGCTGCCGGTGTGGCATCAATTTGGCTCTGAGGTAGCTGGTTCTGAGCGGGAGGAGTCTGTGGAGGCGGCCCAGGTTCGGCTCCACTCAGGTTCTTATCTTTCACCATGCTTGGCTCTTTTGTTTCCCTGTTTAAAAGCTACAAGAATAAAAATACAGTTCACATCTCTTGGGTGAAGTTTCTATCTGTCATAGCACAAAGATTTCTGAAATGAGAATTACTGCAAATGGCATCTTTTTCAGAATGCATGTCTTATTTTTAAGCTCATTCAAAAGGAAGACCCACACTGTGTTAAAGAACTGCCCTATACGTATCCACATTTCACAACAGCAGGATCACTCCTTACCTTGAATGGATGATTTGAGGCCGGTCTGGACATAGTTTTTCGTGCTCTGTGTATCGTTACAGGAGGAGGAGTGTTAGACACTGTGCCATTTTTAGTCTCTTTTTCCGAAGGCCCCTCTTTCAGACTAGGCTCTTTGCTCATGTCAGTCCTTAGAGCACCTTGGCCTTGGGGTTGTGACTTAACCAAAGAAGGGAGTGTTTTAGAGGCATGCCCTATGGCTGAAGGCCCCATTGGGGACCAGCTAGTCCTGTGCTGGGCAGCCGGTGCATCCTCCTGGTGCTTACTGAGTATATACCCATTACTGCCCACAGTGGAGCCATGAGGAGTATCGGTCTCTGGTAGTCCATTCTCCATTGCTTGAGATCGGGCAGGTAACCCTTGCACAGAAAGGTCCTGCTGAGCTTTTCCTTCTTCTGTGCTCTCATAGGTCCCATTCAACTCTATGTCTGTCTTCAAATGTTCCGTTTTCTGATACAAACAATCCTCGTCCCCACCTAGAATGTGATACAAAACAGGATGATACACTTACATAGGAAAAAATAAAGACATCAGCTGTGATAATCAGTATCAGCACTGACATGAACTTTATTAAAGTGATCAGATATCAGACAGACATTAACAAGTCAAATTAAATAGTGTTTTATAATCATTGTTGCCATAAAATGTGATCAGCATTTTACAAATCTTTAACATGAAAAAAACTTAAAAATTATTTTGGCACAGTCTTCCCTATTGAATGTTTATGTACTACAAAACATGCATGCCTTAACAGAGTACTGGTGTTAGATCTGTACTCAGTATCATCCAAAACCCTGAGTTCAGCTATCAGAACAGATGTCATGGGGTAAAAAGGTAGATTAGCACATGAGCAAGAAAGTCATGAAATTGCAGTGATAAAAATAAAATGAGAAATTCACCTTCTGGATCACTGCAAGAATCTTTCATGTTCTCAGCTTTCATGGATTCTCTCTTCCCCACAATCCCCTCAGCTAAACCGACAGGCTGAAACACAGGCATCATTAGATTACAAATGGAGCAAGAATGGCACTTTACAGTCTATCCCAAAGAGAGAACCTGGTTTGCTTTTAAGAAAATGTAAACATAACAGTTTTGAAAGGTCTTACTTTCAATAATCAGAAATCCTGTTATGTCACAAAGGCGAGGGTAATTTGACATATTAATTTGCAGTTTTCAAAGAAAGCTGTCAAAAACCAGCCATTTTTTTTCTAAGAAACATGCTGAACCACAACCATATTGCCTATTGGTTTCTTATGTACAATTCAAATTGCCTCACTGCACAAGATCGACAAAGGAGGAAAAAACATGGAGTCATTATCTCATCCCTTGGGAATGTGTCTCAACACCTTGACAACAAAGGCTTGGATTGGCTGGCAGATCCTTCATGAGAGCACGGCATCTCTCCATAGCTAGACTGTTTGTCTTATACAGCAATAAAGAAAAGAGGTTTTATGGAAAGAGTATATGATCATTTGTACCTCCTTCACTGAACTCTTAAAAGCTCTCCCAAAATATGAACAAAAAGAAACTTAACACACAGCGCAAAATGACAACATCCTTAGCAATCATAAGAAGAACAAAGACCACAGGCACACAACTGACCTCCCATATCACTCTCTCTCCCCTTCTCATCATCATCTCTCAACACTCTTTCCCTTCTTCCTTCTTTGTCTTTTGTTTGGTTGCGCCTGGTTGTTTGTTGCATGATTCTGCTTGGCTACTGGCCCAGTTTCAGAAGACAGCCCAAACTGTTTAGCCAGCCCTGCAGTAAGAAAGTGCTCCATGTCCACAGCTGATCTGGATCCTGCCTAAACTGTCCAAATGCTGATCTCGCACAACTGATTCATCTCAGAAACGTGTTAATAAGCTGAGCCATATGTGTTAGAGTAGAAAGAACACAAAGACATGAATAGGGTCCCAGGGACTGGGTTTGGGACACCTGCTCTAGTTTTTGGGTTTTTTACAGCGACAGTGCTGAACCAAAACAATAAACAGCAGCAAACCTACTGACACCTTGGCATGAGAGCATCTTTCATTAAGCCAAAACCCAGACAAACAATGTAGTCATACTACATTCCTAAAAGAAACAATATTCTGTGGTTAACCAGAGGCAGTTAACTAGCTTTGAGTCCTCCAGGGAGACCACAATGTGTACAGCTCCGAACACAGAACCTCCACAGCACCAAAGGCAGTTTAACAAGCATGGTACTGAATGAATCATTCAGTACAGGGAGCCTTCTCAACACAGAGCAAAGCAAGTTCCTCATATGCCGATTGTCAAAATGACATATTTGTAGCAAAGGATTCTCCCTGAAGTCATTCATCTATCCATCTAAAACTGCTGGATGCATGGAGAGAATTCGCAGACACTGTAACAAAAAACAAAACAGGTTAACATACTCATCATGGTCTTTCCCTTTTAACCAATATCCATATTCGTAATTAGCAAAAGAAATATGTAAATTGATCTTTAAAAGAAAAGCATGAATGAACTACTAAGCAAGGGATAAGACAAATTGATTTCTTCAGAGAGGGACAGAAGCAAGAAGGGTCAACTGCAGTCAACTGGTGTTGTGCATCTGCTCGTAGGAAGTGCCCAACACTCTCACTCACTTGGCAGTCTTCATCATCTACAGTAGTGATTTTCAGCAGGCGAGCTCAAAGGAAGGAGGTCAGAAGGTGCAGTAATTACAGCAAAATCCAGGCTCTTCCCTTGCTGCCCCTCCCCCACCTCAGCCTAGCTCCCCAGCTCTCATCTGATTGGCAGCCACACCAGCTGCCTTCCGCAGGACAGTCAGAAAATGTCTGCCGTTCGTTGGAGCTGCTTTCAACAAAGGTCGGTCCCTCTTTCTGTTTCCCTCTCTCACCACCAGGGGAGCCACTTCATAATAAGAGTCCCTATTACCTTACCAACCTAGACAGGTTCTGATCCAACAAAACTAACATGACCCAGGGTGTTCCATTGGCGACTCCAATGAGGTCCGCTGCCATTCAACAAAAAGGAGATTCCATTGTGGCCTCCAATCTGGGTCACAGTTGTGAACACTCTGAAAGCAGACTTTCCCTCCAAAAAGAGCCAAAACGGTCTAATCTTCTTTAGGTCAGAATCATCCATCTCTGTTACCCTTTATTTTTAAGGTGCAGAGTCGAGAGCAGTGTTTTCCTCTCTGCAAACTCTATGATACTCTCTGCCTCAGACAGAATATTTAGAGGAGCTCGCAGGCATGAAAATAATAACTCTAGTGTTGTGCTACATACAGCTACACAATTACTGAATGGGGAAAATAGTAACCCAAACAGACAAAGCTAGGATTACATCATTAAACACAAGAACTAGAATGTTCCCCTTTTTGCAGCCAAGATTCAATTAGGAAGATCATCGACTCATCTACACCTCTGCACCAAAGATAAATCACATTTGCACAGGGACACAGGACCACAGGAACACAGAACTCTGGTAGTTAGACAGAGGTGAGAAGGAATGTCAGCTTTATGAGAGGGTCAAATACGTCTTAGCAACTCTCAGCAAACGGTAGCAGTCTCACGGGTGACATCCACAAGCATGGAGCAGACCAGAGGAGAAGTTCAAAAATGGCTGTCCATCATACCCATAAAGCATGGGTAACTGGACAAGCTACACTGGTTTAAACACAAATCCCGTCTGAGAAACTACCTCTGACCATGGTCATGATCAGAAACTGTTACAGAGAGTTTAAGAGGGACTTGCGTGGAACCTGAGGCCTGACTTCAGATTACTGACTTCCAGCAAGGGGCAGCACCTCCATACTTTAGTAAGGCTATGTGGGCTAACACAGATGTTTGCTCTCTCCTGAGCCAACAGCCAGCACTACTGCAACCTTATCCATTGGCATTTCCAGCATGAGAGGCTGAAGTGTTTTCAAACCTGGTTTTGGCTGCACCTGTACACATTTTTCTCTTGAAATGATTAGTATCCAAATCCACGGGCTAGTCTGTGGCACAAATTTAGCTGTTCACAAGCTCTCTTCAAGAGAAAGCTTGAGCACACTGTGATGCATTTTGGTTTACTAATTTGTTTCTCCCTACAACGTAGACATAAAATGGACAACTGACTACTAATGTTCCTACAGAAACCATTTCAAGTGGTCACAAGTAACCGATGTCACCGTGGTCTAAACATGGTCTAAAGCTCCAGCACTTTTGCAGCAGAGAGTTACAGTGGAATAAGAAAAGAAAAAGCTCTGTTCTGTTCAAGATGAGGAAAATATTCACTGCAAATAGTGCTCCTCTCTTTCCCAAGCTCTCCCCCTAGAGGTGAAAAAGAGACCATGCAAAGTAAAGACAGGGAGGGAGAGGGAAGGGCCTTTTGCTCCTAACCGCCATTTCGTAACCAGATTGTTTACTGACATGATAGGACAGACGGTGAATTTTTCTGTGGGGTAGGGGGCGTTTGGGTAGGATTTGTGCGAATGGAGGATGAAGAGCCAACAGCTATCAATTCTGAGGAACTCAAACGTTGTCCCAGTGTGAGAGAAAAAATATCACAGGACATTAGAAAATTTGCTAGTAAAACTAGCCTAATTAACATGCTATATATATATATATATACACACATTGAGAGTTGGCTACATATATGTATATGTTGGCTACATATATATATATACCAAAATGTCAAAATACTTAACATCTGGTTAAAATTGGAGTTCCACCTCACCTAACAGAGAACTATGAATTTTCCAAGCTGTTGGTCCAAAAAATAAACACCATTTCAACTCATGAGCTGAAACAGCTGGAACAACAAAGGCCATGTCTCTTACATGACCAGTTTATTTGAGAGTGGCAATGGGGGAAAAAAAAAAAAAAAAGCTTTTTCTGTTGAACCTACATGAAAGTATTTTATTTTGCAACTTAATATAAAACACTAAAGCAAACTGCTAATGTATGTACCGTTCTAACTGAACATTTCTAATCAAGGTCAATCTGTCCTTACAGTACGTAAGTGATACTGAAGGATGCCCAAAGCATAAGCTTCTTCAAAATATATTAGGCAGCTGCCATACACTTAAAGTGTAAGAAATCTTGCTTATTTGTGTACCTTAGCAGTTATTTAAGAATAAGCCAAAACTACATCAGAATGGCAGGCCCCTAACACAAACCATGTTCTATGACAGTTAGCCACATGCACCAAAACATGGCTGTTCACACCGGAATGCTGAAGGTATCTAAATAAGAATGCAAACTATGAGAGCAATGTGAATGAACTGTGACTTACTCTTTTCTTTTGAAATGACCGGTGTTTATTAACTGAAGCCATTAACTGAAATGTATTCAGAAACATCTGATTCATCAAATAAACTTCAAAGGGCATACAAAAAAATCTTTAGCAATACCAAAAAATTACTTATGAGTAAGCCCATGACTATGAAAAACCCTTTGCAGCCTACTAAAAGTGAAACTAGCGTGACAAAAACCATATGTAGCCACATGGACAAAGAATAAAATGATGAATGAAAAGCAAAGCCAATGTGAAACATAGCAAACACCAAACTAAACCCTATCCTTTCCTGAACAGAAGCTTCAAGACCGGTCAAAATCCAAAAAATAGTTGTCAGAAAACAACAGAGAAAGAAGAAGTTCAGCAGAGGCCCAAATAACCTTCACTTAGGTCCATGACTCAGACCACTGTAGGCCTTCCATTCCTTCTCTCCTCTGCTTAGCTCCTTTAACAATGAGGAGAGCTAAGGAGGGTAATAAGGTTAGTTAAGGAACCAATTTCTTGATGAGAAAAGACCTCTGTTTCATATCTTCCCTTAGGAATGAACTTCAATAAAAAGCTTGCTGAAATTGCTTAAAAAAAAAAGAAAAAAAAAAAAAACAGTATCTACACTCTTCTTTTTGGCCTGGTCAGGTTAACAGGAAGAATTCAGTGTCTTCTCCTGCAAGAATTCAGTGTCTTCTCCTGCAAGAATTCAGTGTCTTCCTGCCAACTACAAGAGATTTGTGCAATATTTCCCTTCTTGGCACAAACACTCTTGTGGCAATCCCAAGTCATGGGGTAACAGAAGAAACAACAGGAGAAAAATAAATGATCAGCCTTTGTTTGCCATTGAGACGTAGATAAGACCAGTCCTCTTATCTGCTTCCGATGTTCCACAGTACTTCATACATGAAGCACCCATTAAAGCAGGCAAAGACAATCCTCTGGGTTCTCACCCTGCAGAGTACAAAGCCTACAGTACTCAGGCCATGCCATTCAACTTCACCTCTACGCAAGAAGCAAAGGCCAAAAGACTCTGACAATGGGTTCTGCTTCAGTCCAGAAAGCTTGATCACAGACTTCAGACCAGATGACTGCTTGACTGAATTTAAAGGCCGGATGCCACATCTTGGTCACAAGAGAGCTCCCTTTTCTGAACATGAGAATAGCAGCCAACTCTCAATGGACTACAAGTAATGAAGGGATAAAAAGTAAATAGTGAAAAAGGAACACAGCAAGTGAATAAGCTCCAAATGATGAATATTCACAGCCAGCTTGGACGGAGGATTGAGTGGCTGTTCCTCTGCTAAAGGTACTCTTCCAGCATCATCATACCTGCTTTCTCCCGATGGCCTCCATTGAGGGAGAGAGAGAGCTTCGAGCAGATTGTTCTTCTTTTTCCTCCTCCTCCTCCTCCTGAATGCAGACCCTGCTTGCTGGTCACGTGGCCTACCAGCTCCCTCTGTTGGTTGGCCTTGCTAAAGCTCAAACAGAGCATGCTCAGTCAGTTCAAATTTCCAACGTTTCCTTCTTCTTAAAAGGAGGGCACCAACGAATGCAAGGAGCCATTTCATTGTTGGCTAAAAATATAAATATATATAAGATATGAGGAGACCAAAAGGAAGCCCATGTCTAAGCAGAAAGAGGGCATTGTTAGCCTCAGCAGCAAGCAAGACCAGGAATGTGAGCTATCCTTAATCTCCTCTCATCTACATCAGAGGTCTTTATCTCCAGTGAGACTGAGAAGGGCAGGGCAGTCACAAGAGACTCAAGGCCAAGACAAACCAGTCCCAACAAAATGGTGCAATGATTTCAATAATGAACACA
This sequence comes from Brycinus macrolepidotus, assembly GCA_037974445.1. Taxonomy (NCBI): domain Eukaryota; kingdom Metazoa; phylum Chordata; class Actinopteri; order Characiformes; family Alestidae; genus Brycinus; species Brycinus macrolepidotus. The sequence continues at coordinate 13,338,123 of JBBPCZ010000023.1, forward strand.
TGAGATACAAAAATAGCCAACAAGTGCAAGCCTTATGCATCTACTCAGTAAGGTTTATTTTGTTTCTCTGGATCAACATTTATTACCAGATGCAGAACATGCAAGCTATTTCATGTGAATGCGTGACAACTAACTGATCAAACACTAACCTATACAGTAGGACAAAACAGCTTAATGTTTGAGTAGAATGGACAAAGTATGCTTGATGTTCTGCAAGTCAACTGAGAACCATTGTAACACTTCAGCTCAATAGGGTCACAGGATCAAAGTATGTTCTTCTATAGGAACTTCCTTTGAAAGGTTATAGCACGTTTAGAGAGTCATTACGAAAGTCAGAAACACCAAGAAGTAAAGGGCAACCACACAGTCTAAACTTACCAAAAACAATTTTGAACAATAGACACACTTCGCACAGGACACAAGCATGCTTGTTCTATAAATTGCTTTATTCCTCCAGCATCTTTTCAGCAACAGAGCTCAACGATAGCCGGGACACAAAAGTGTCACAATGCGTCTTTCTGGTCAAGCCTGTAAAGTTGCCATGAGGCTCTGTTAGATGACTACGCTAACCAATGGAGCATGTTCAGTCGAGTCCCTGATAGCCATTTTGAATTCACCTCAGAGTGGCAGTCGAAGGAGTCAGAGCACATTCTCCTTATGAAGCTCAGCTTACTTCATTTAGAACCTCTTACCAAATCATGCATGAGCAAAGAGAAAAGCAGAATCTTCAGTTTCTTCCACTTTGGCAACAAGCTCTTCTGCTTGACTGATTTTACAGGGAGAAGACGAGGAGCGAGTGAGAGAGATAGAAAGAGAGCAACATAGGGAGCAACTAAGAGGGAAAGAGCAGAGGAGAGAGAGCACTGCACAAAGAGCATGCTTAAGCCATGTGCTCCTCTACACAGCCACAGTAAGCCAGAGCCATTTGCCTTACTGGAACCGCAACGAAATGTCCATGGAATACATTAAACACATAATTTAAGAAAAGAAACCCAGACCTCTCCTTGCATACAAAAGAGTCCCCAACAACTGAAGAGTGATCCAAGATCCCTATGGTCTACAACACAACAACCAAAATGAAGGAAGGTATTTGTGCCTTAGCAAGGACAGAATCATTTCGATCTTGATCAAAGCAGGGTCCTATCTCTCAGCAAGAAGTCAATGATTTAACATTATATTAAGGCAGTAGCATTACTGTAATCTTTTCAGGACAGTCTTCATCCAACCATTTATCACTGGTTCATAAACAACAATCTATGTTTAGGGATCCACCCATTTACACATGACACTGCCTGATCCTTGAGACATTACTTGAAAAACTCAAACCATTTATTTAGGGGAAACAAGCACAACAACACTATGCGCAACAAGCATGTCATTCGATTCACACCTTGATGAAATGCCTGCAGAGAAAAAAATAACATGTTCAAGGAAATGCTGTCTTTTTCTTATTAATCTCTACAACAATCATGCAGCTATTCCCGGTAAAATCTCATAAGGCATTTGTTATATACATAAATTTGAAGCACAAAATGAACCTTCTTGGCACATCTGTACCCAGCATAACCCTCTCTATGAAAACCCACGGTCCCTGCCCTGAGAGAGTCAGGGAAACCACAAGGCCTGGTTTCAAGGAATATCTACAGAGCCTCTGTCCAGCAATTGTCAGGAAGGCCTTCCCAGCAGCATCTGTATCAGGAGCGGACAAGCAACTGAATCCCTCCACAAGTCTGCTGATGGATCAATCAAATCACCTGTAACTGAACAGATCCTGCATAGATGAACAGACAACAGAAAATGAAACCTTTTCAGGGTTGAGTGAAAAACAGCAAGTATAGATCTTGGCCTAGTTTCAGGTATCAAATAAATAGTCTCTGAAACACAAATTTGGCAATGCCTTTCCCAAAAATTGAGAAAATTGAGAAGCAAATATTCCTGCCTGGTTGAGGCCTCCAGCAATATGGCAGTACCTGACTTAAGCTGTGGGTCTCCATTGATGGGGGAGGAGGAATAGGGCGAGAGTAAAGCTCCACTGACTCAACGTCTAGCTTTCCACACAAGCACCGTCCCTGCCCAGGTCACATGACCACCTCTGTAGAAAGCATTGACATGGCGCTCTCTGGGCATGCTCAGTTGGAACTCTGCTGTTCTTCACGAAGAAAGAAGAGCAGGAAAAAAACAACACAGCAGCCATGACATGGAATGGTGTGTGGATACAGTGGGACAACAGTTTTGATGGAGATTTTGTGTCTCAGATTTTGGACACGGTGAAAAACGATACATAAATGATTTGTGGAGGTTTTATGGCTTAAGTGAAAGTAAACTCAGCATATAATATTACAGCTTCTTATATGTGCTTAAGCTTCGGGTGGTGCAAATAAAATGTTATTAAACTGTGATATGTTTAAAGGGTCTACAAACAGCATTTTTTCCCCACATTCTTATTACAACAGCTTCCCATGAATAATTACTACTGCCCGTCATGGTGAAAGGGATTTCTATTTGACTGTACAGCCCTCTCAAAGACACTTGGCTTGGTGAAAACCAGTAAAGTGGAATTTAACTTTCTGAAGAAACGTTTAAATCAAATTCCCTCGAGGTATTATCACTGAATCTCATCTTGTTACAGATACACAATGATACCAGAATCATACCGGTATCAGAAAATAGAATAAATAAAGAGTCAAACAGATAATTAAATTTGAACAACATTTCAAACTGATATTTTTATGATGAATTTGTGATTAATCATTTCATCTAGTCAATGCTAGGCTCCTAGGCAAAAATATCTGATTTTTACGGCTCGCCCAAAAAGCATTTTAGGCTTCTCAGTGTTTGGAAAGTATTCAAATACTCATACTTAGAGCCACTCATATAAATAATTCTATTTACATTTAATTTGCATAGTTTCAGTATGTGCATTTAATATACTTCATTTTTTTGTTTTAAAAAATATTCCTATATATATATATATATATATATATATATTTTTTTTTTTCCCCATTTTTTAAAATATTTTACATAGTTTATGTTATGTTATGCTGCAAGTTAAAAAGTCCTAATTTTTGCATATCCAGACAAAAGCAAAGATACAGAAGCAAGTTCAGGGAATACATCAAAAAATAAATACATCTCTTAAAATCTTTGCTCAGCCACATTTTTAATTATACTGCTAACAACACTCCAGGTTTTACACTTCATTAGAATTTTCCGTTCCACCTTAAATGGGGCAGTAGTCAGTATCATCGCACTTAAGACTGATCCCAAGGTTCATTTTAAAGCTGAACCAAAATGTTTTAAACTAAATTCATACTGTTTTAGCAACTAGATGTGCTGCTATTTTCAATTATTCTTTTATGCTTTTTGTTTATGCTTATTAGAATTTAATATTGAAATTTTGGTGAAATTAATAGATGTGCTGTATAGCAATAATGTCCATATTTGTACTAAAATTAATGAAGTTCAGCCATCCATTAGCTTGCTGATGGATGACTAAGCATGATGCTCATGAAGCATGAGCAGGAGGCGCCACAAACTGTTAACTAGATTCCCATGCAGCTCCATGAGAAAATGCAAAGTGTATTTGCGTCATTGGTATGGTAACTGTGGTTGTTACTAGATGGTTGCTATGGTATTGTAGGTGGTTGCTAAGCTGTAGCTAGCTGGTTGCTATGGTAACTGTAATGCTGGTATGGTGTTGCTAGGTGGTCGCTGTGATGTTCTAGGTGGTTGCTAATGTGTTACTAGGTGGATGCTATGGTTTCACAGGTGAGGGTTAATGTAAAAACACCGGTCAAAAAGGTAAAAACACCGGTCCTTGCCTACACTTCTTCACAACAAGAGGGGTGCCAACAGTTTTGACCAAAGAGCAGAGTGCCCAAACGTTTGCCTTTGACAGATTTAAACCTACAAACTCTAACACTTTCTACGTTCTTCACTCTCCAAGCTCTCTCTCTCTTTCCACATTTATTTTCAATGACTTACACTCTCAAACTAACACACTTGACTTATTCTGGTCATGGGACTCGTTTCTCCTTATGTGTGTGTTTAGCTGCAATGTCTGCCCTGAAGAGGCTGGAGCTCTGCCTGCAGCTTGCAGAGTGAGGTTATGTCACAATGGTCCAGCATTCCACCAATGCAAGTCTATGTAGAAAATGATCTATTTTAAATGATCAATATGCAGCCCCTTATCAACGGGTCAAAAGCTGTATACACTAGGGGGAGCTGGTGTTATGTTGGTTAAGGAGCTGCCCCTGTGATTGGAAGGCTGTGGGTTTTAATTCCAGGGCTGCCAGTGGGACCACTGAGGTACCCTTGAGCAAGGTACCATTCCCACACACTGCTCCCCGGACGCTGCTTCACTTGGTGAATAGGTTAAATGCAGAGAAAGAATTTCACATTGTTCACACAGTGCAGTGCAGTGCAGTGCGGTGTAGTGTAGTGTAGTGCGGTGCGGTGCGCTGCGTGCACATGTGACTATAAGGGACCACTTTGCTTTCCTTTTACTTTAATACACCAGACAGTAACGAATGTTTTAGCATTGGAACGGTTCCAAAATTCCAAACAAACTCAGATGAGAAGCGACACCATTATTCGACTATAAAAATAACTGGATTTCCGCAAGTAAAGTCGAAGTGTGATTGTCCGGTTGCGATGGTTACTGTGGTTGTTATTAGATGGTTGCTTTTAGGTGCCGCTAAGTGGCTACTATGGAAGTGCAGGTGGTTGCTGAGGTGTAACTAGCTGGTTGCTATGGTTTCACAGGTGAGGGTTTACGTAAAACATTGGTCAAAAAGAGAGTGGTTCGAATACTTCTTCACAACAAGTGGGGTGCCAATAGTTTTAACCAAAGAGCAGAGTACCCAAACATGAAGTGCTTTGAGCGGCTAGTCCTGAAGCACATCAAGAATCATCTCCCTCCCACACTGGACGCACTGCAGTTCGCGTACCATGCAAACTGGTCAACAGAAGACGCGATCTCACTCGCGCTCCACCTGGCCCTGTCACACCTGGAACACTGCAACTCCCAAGTGAGAATGCTATTCATCGACTTCAGCTCAGCATTCAAAACCATCATCCCCCAGCAGCTGAACCTGCTCGGACTCAACACTTCCACCTGCAACTGGATCCTGGACTTCCTTACTGGAAGACCACAGACAGTCCAGATCAGCAATACCAGCTCCAACACCATCATGCTGAGCACAGGCACCCCCCAGGGATGTGTGCTGAGTCCACTACTTTTTACGCTGCTGACTCACGACTGCACCTCCAGCTCCAGCACGAACCACATCAAGTTCACAGACGACACAACAGTTGTGGGGCTCATCAGAGACAACAACTACACAGCATACAGAGAGGAGGTGCAACGGCTGGCAGTCTGGTGCAAGAACAATAATCTGTGTCTTAATGTTGACAAAAGAGCTGATTGTTGACTTCAGAAAGGCCCAGGCTGGCCACCTTCCACTCAGCATCAACGGCGCCACAGTGGAGAGAGTGAAGAGCACCAAGTTCCTGGGTGTTCACATTACAGAGGACTTCTCCTGGACCAACAACACCGTTTCCCTGACCGTATATATTATATTTAAGTCTGTATAAAGTAAAGTAATGCGGCCCATTAGAGTCATGCGTGAACACACCATAACATAGTACACAGTGTGAACAATGTAAAATTCTTTCACATTGGGGCAGTGGGCGCCAGGGGAGAAGTGTGTGGGGACGGTACCTTGCTCAAGGGTACCTCAGTGGTGTCACTAGCAGATGG
>JBBPCZ010000023.1:13343983-13371475 GCA_037974445.1 Brycinus macrolepidotus
TATATATATATGTATATATATATATATAATTTGAAACTACCAGCTGCCTTTTAACTTGTGTGAACATTTCTTGATGAAAGGACCAATAGCAATTATCAAGAATTCATTTTTAACTTCTCTTGAAAAGTTGCTGCTTTGGAGATAAAGCCATAATAATAAAACCAGCCTGCTCAAGGTAAATATTAAAAATGGTCATGTAAAAATTGTTTGAATGTTGTTTTTGGTGCATAAAACCTCAAAACCATCATAAGTGAAACTCAGAGGTGGGGGGTGACTTACCCCCTTTAAATGAAACCTAGGATATAGGCCCTTTAAATGAAAATATAACATAACAACATATAAAGTGATAGAGGTGGGTGAGATTTTATTAGTACACTGTACAATTTTGATTTAAATCCTTTTTTTTAATATTACATTGATCCACAATGGTGCAACTGTATTCCAAAACCTGCTAAGAAGCATCAGGCGATAACAATTCTCCAAGGATCACCGTATGCATGTAATCACTGCTTTCAATAGAAAAAATACAAAACCACAGACCACCCATAATCGACGGAAAAGAGTAACACACGATGACAAAGAACGAAAAGTCATAAAGCTGTAGAACCTTTTGTGGTGAAAACTAAATCATGACAGCCAGTACATACAGCTCGAGTCTGAACCCAAGATGAAAGAACTTTACTGCAGATTCCACATTTGAATAATTATTTTATAGTGGAATGGGATTAAACACTGTGAATGATTCCATACTGAGACAATAAGAATAGCATCCAACCTCGCTGTCTTAAACAGTGGTATTCACTGGGCACACAAAGCACAGAGGATGCAGGAAAAACTCAAGACGAACGAAAGCATTTGAACATACGAACAGCACTACTGTTTCAGCCTTGTGCAAAGCTGGTAGAGCTGTACAAAATATTCTGTTCATATTTAAGGCATGTTGTAAATTTGATAGCATGGTGGTATGTGCTTCTCACCTATACTGATACAGGGCGTGGACAAACCGCATACTTCAGTGCAGAAGACATTTGGTCAGACTGTGTTACTTTTACCACTTTTTCAAATTCTAGTTTGTGCTTGTTACACCGGACAGGGTGTTTAATGGAAATGGAAGACCTATCATACATTCTGGTGCAGTGGAGCTAATGAAGCACTGTTTTGGTCTAAACCGAACTAGAAAGATTTATGCTGCATGTGCTGATACACGTTAACCAGTCTTTACACATTCAGCTTCTTTGACCAGCACTGCTGCCACTTGGACACTGTGAATTTGTAAAAGAGGGTTCATTGTTTTACCATTTAATGTGCTACTGAGGATGTTTTTAACAGTTATTCATACCATTAAAACAAGAAACACTTGAGTCAGTTCAAAATACTGCTCTTTTTTCATCAAGGTTGTCCACCCCTGTGTCTGATTACTGGCTTAAATTTGCATTTTGTCACAGTTTGAGAAAATGCTTCATCACAACACAGTGATTCTGTTTGGAAGATTTAGAGTTCAAGTTTGTCTGCACCATTAAATGGACTTTTGCTTGTACATGTTTTATTTTTGAATGAGACGTCTCTCACAGTACTGAACATCTCACAGTAAATATGCTTGTGGCATGCACAAGTGCACACTCACTGATCCAAAATGAGATACACAGATACACCAGGATAGTGATGAGTTACACTCCTGGCTTAATATTCGAAACGAAAAAGGATGAAACATGACTTACACAAGTTATGTATGAATTTGCACACAATAAGAATGATTCACTGTGAAGAAGGAGGGCTGCTACTATAAAGAAAATCACAGTAAAGGCTGAAGTGAGTCTACAGCTAAAACTACATTCAGTGGAGTTTGGGAGGGAGGTCTCTCTTGCTCTCTTCAGCACACACACACACACACACACACACACACACACATACACACATACACACATACACACATACACACACACACACACACACACACACACACACACACACACACACACTCAAATCTACCCACACTGACAGAAATTCTATTAAAAAGTGCCATTTTGTGCTTCAACAATTCCAGTGGTTAATAAACCAACAGTTCAAGGGTCTGAATGAAATATACTTTTAAAACAAAGAAGGAACACCATCAAAGTTGTACACAGCAATTATAGTATAAGGCCTCAGGTAGGGAATTCATTTTATACCTCCATTATTTGTGGTTTGATTCAAGAAAATAAATAAACAAGGAATATAATATACAGACATCTGGGGGTTGCATCAAATCTGAATGGATTCATATGCATTCCATTCCATGGAACACCTTGGCCGGAAAATGAACGTATCAGCTCAGTCAGTAGGACACTAATCACAACGTATCTCCACACACTCACTGTGTGTATGCATTGACAGTTTAGAACACATGCAGGAGACCGTGACACGGTCTAACCCAGGAAACCCTAAACGAAATCATTGCAAAGTAATTACACTTCATTCTATGTCTTCCCACAATGCTTTTTTAAACAATTTACATAGTGGTTAATCAAATCTACTCAATGTAATAATAAGGGATATCTAAAATCTTCAAGGAGCAATATAAGCAAGCAGTCAATGTTCAAGGTAGAAATATAGCAAAAGCTGCTCCTCCTCCATCTATCCATCTATTCAAGGAGCCATGGCTACCTTTTCACACTCAGTATGCAGAACAACCAGCTACACTGTACGTGGTAGGTCAAAGCTGTGTCCAGAACAGATTTCATTCCAGCTCAGTGATGAGGAGGACGTGTGTGCCATGTCCTCCTCCAACAGTGATGATAGTAAGCTATTAGAAATCAGTCCCTCTAGAGCATTCCTTCTCCAGACTGACGCTACAATGGCCTGAGTGTATGTTCCTCTAAGAGTTCACAGATCTTAGGGTGACCACAGTTCTGTTTTAAAGCTGCGTCAGTCTAGCAAAAGCTGTCATGTAGATTTTACTAAGCCTGTGTTTAGAAGCAAGCTTCATAGAAGGCCAGCCTTGGCTGAGTGAAAGACATATTCTGTATATAACTTTCATTTCAAGGCATCACAGATGCTGGTATTTTCCTTTCATATAAATGCAGAAGGTTTCATTGTTTAGGAGTGCTACCATAATTAGGCACAGATAATCTCACTTCCTGTTTTAGTCCAGCTCCTTTTCTCCATTCCAAGGAGCAAGGAATATTGGTGATATCAATTGAATAACAATGAAAAGATCCTTTTTAAACGCTTAGTTTTGGCCAAATTTGGGGTAGGGCTGCAATGCCTGGAGTGTCCAGCAGGGGATGTTCTGGGGATGCTGCAGACGTTCTGATGAAAATAGGGTATTTTTCAGCATTTTGGCTCATCTACCTCATGCTGGTGTTGAAGCTGGAGTTGTTGCTGCTGCAGCTTTCCTCATAGGTAGGAGGTGGTTCTTGAAATGATAAAGAAGAAAAATTACATTACTGTACGTGTGTGATCAACTGCATGCTACAGGCAGAAAGAAATTACATAGAAAAATGCTTTTTTTTGTGAGTATTCCATTAAGTAACTATTCACCTATTCAACTATTCATTTGTGCATATTTGTTTTGTGATGATGCATAACAATTGCTTTTTATAATTGTATAGTCACCACTTAGAACACTGCTGAATACAGATTAGGTCACTCACCATGTGGGTACTCCCAGCTGCTGTACTCAGGAGGCAGAATGAGAGGGCATGTGGTGGGCACAGGAGTAGCGTTACCGTCAGTGAAAAATGGGATGGTGGCCCCTGTGGAGACACAGAAGAGCGGTGCAGAGCTCTCTGCTGACTGAGCATGCTGAGCCTGAGGAAGCGTGTGGCTGGGAGCATGATTGAACGCGCTGGGGGACATGGTGGGAGCCTGGCCGGACGGGTCCTGCTGGGAGTGGCTCTTGGTAGGAATCTCCTCACTGGCCTGCCCCCCTGCACCCTGCTCTCCCTCCAGTTCCTCTTCAGCAGGGGGAGCACTCGGAACCACCAGTCCTGGGCTTAGACTCTGCATGGCTGGCAAAGGAGTGTGCTGAAGAGGGTTTGGTGGAGGTGGCCTTGAAGGAGTCAGGTTGACGGCAATGTTTCCAATGTAGATGGGCAAAGTGACCACCGTCTCAGGAGACTTTAGCGAAACCTGTGAGAGACAAATAAAAAAGTCATGATGAAAGCTTATTCTGAACTTTCGTCTTATGGAAAACATTGTGAACATGGTTTTCATTGAACTTATCAGTTATTGTACTTGGGTTTTGGGTGATACAGCCACAAATCTTAGGGTAATACATATCTATGTATCATTTAATACTAATAATTAATTATTAATGAATATTATTTCTTAGTAAGTTAGTTGGAGGTTGGAATATTATTTCAGCAGGAATACTGGAATATTTTAAAAGGCAAATATGCCTGATATGAGAAAATGTTTAAATATATTTCAGAAAACAGGACACAATACTGCAATTGTTTTTTTTTTACTCTAACTAACACACTAAGTCTCTGTAATTGCTTTTAAACTAATGACAAATATATATATTATATTAAATATATATTAAAATAATATAAAATATATTAAAATATATCAGAAAACAACGAAGTTAAAAAAATTGATAGTTTTACCACCCAACCCTACTGTACCCTTTTGGCCCCTGTAATGCATAAAGAACTCAAGCTGTCTGCTACGCATAATATTTCCAAAAAGTATGACCATAATGAACACCTTATGATAGAGAATATAAATTTACTAGAACTTCTCATTGATTTTTGAAGATTATACCACTGCCTGATGTGTCTGTAGGTGAGGAGCGAGGCCTCCTGTGACTAACCTGGATGAAGTAATCAATGTCTATGAGACTGCAGCCAGCGAGGGCAGATTGAGGAAGGGGAGGAACGATAATCTGCTCTCTCCACTCTGCATGTTTACCCGCCTTCACACCTGCGCCCTCCACCTCCGCAATGGTCCGCAAGTCAAACATTGGCCGCTTGGTCTTATAGGTCACTTTCTGCTCCAGCGAAAAAAGAGCAAAGACAAGCAGTGACCAAAGACGATCAGTGAGGTAAATTGCTCTTCAGAAATACTTTGTACACAATCTGCAATCTGCACACATATGTGAGCTGTAAAATGGAGGGTCTTCACTTTACTTCATCAAGCTGTGAATATGTATGGGTTGAATCAAAGAACTGAGTAAATTTGTATTAAAATGTCCGAACTTGTACTCCCCACCTGTATGAGGCTGGCTATCACACAGCCAGTGTCTTTGCCAGATTTGTTGTGGATCTCGGTGGAGAGTTTGATAATTTGTCCTGGAGTGTATCCTCTCAGGTCACTGCGAGCCTTCAGCATGAGCGTGCCCGTCTTCACTAGGAGGTAGGTGAACTTCTTAGCTGTCACAGCACAGCTGGGTTGCTAGGAGCAAAAACTATTTTTAGGGTTGTGGAGTAAAATCAAACACGTTCTGAAACAAACTACAGTTACAGTTAAGTTTTGAAATTATAACTAATTCTCTGACTGATACTTATTGTAATACTACAACGTATCAGAATCTTGTTATTCAGTACTGAGACTCAGTACCTTAACAGACAGGGTTAGTATCCCAAAGCCAATAGGCATGTTTCAAAATCTAGACTGCTGACTGGCTGTCTAAATTACATTCCATATGTTTGTTATTAACATTAGTATTTTTAAACAGTCCGCAGTCCTTTAAGTAAATACACCCACTTTCAGCACCTCACACTTTCTTTTGATTTGCAGTTAAAAATAAGGTATTGCTAGTACTGAAATCCAGCTACAAAATACTGTTGATGTCCAAAGAATCTTTTTTGTTTGTTTGTTTGTTTTTAGTATTTTTCTACATCACTGGAAAACAGCAGCTGCTCTTAACATTATGTGACTCCTTCATAATGAACGAGCCAATAAAAGTGCAGCAAAATTACTTGGAATAAAATCCTTCATGTTAACTTACATTAGCAGTAAGGGTCTTTCTAAAAGTTACCATTTTGGAGACATTTAAAAAAGAAGCAATAGTTCCACATTTAGAAAATACTACCAATAACACTGCACACTGCAGTGCACTAAATCCCGAAGTAATTGGACTCTCTTTGTAATGAAACATTCAGTGTGCTGACAATGTCCCTAATAAAGAAAAGCAGACTGTGACATAACGTGACATAATTTATCACAATAGCCTTTTCATATTGCCCACCACATTAAGAGGAATGCATAATTTCCTCATGAATAAAATGACATCAATACAATTCTGTCTTTCAATTTGCTTGCATTTACCAATTTCTATGGTAATGTAACACATTTTATTCATGTGGAAATGATATAAACTTCTGAAAGAAACAAATTCAATGCCTTCTTCTTATTCTATTTCCATTGAAGAGCACTGAAACTCCTTACCTCTATATCAGGCACCTCATTGAGGTTCAGCATGTTAAGTAGGTAGAAGGGTCTCTGAGTCTTGTAGTCCTTCGAGAAGCGTGGTGTGTCTATTACAGCCCTGATTCTGTACATGATCTTCCCAAATGGGCCCTCAAAAGAGGTGGGAGCATGTGCTGAGAGGGACACAATTTTTTCAGCCATTTTTTCAAAACATTTAAAATTTTTCTCTGTCTTAAAAAATCCTTTCCTTTAAAAACGCAGTATATACAATGCCTAGTAAACTGGTTCAGGGGTGACTTTAAAGCCCATCCATGCAATACTATATATATATAAAAAAAGACATATTTCACTAGTGATCTCAAAGCAACGGGTCTGGCTGAGCTGTGAGAAGGAGACTAGGGCTAATTAGTCAGAGCTCAATATAGCACTGTCACTGGAAGAAATCTATCTGATATAAACGGCCTCTTCCTTCAGTTTGATAGGACAGTGACTAGTAGGAGCCCATTTTGTGGAGCTAATAATGGAGGCGGATGACAAAGACAAACAGGAGGGTGGAAAAATACAGAGTAAAACTTCCAAGTAAGAGAGAAGGCCAGAACATTAAAAACACCAGAACAGCTCTGTCAAGGGATGGAGTCACAACACCTCTGAAGTTGTGCTGTGATCTTTGGCACCAAGACATTTGCACCAGATACTTTAAGTCCTATAAGATGTCAGATGGGGCCTCCATAGATCATACCAGTTTGTCCAGTACTTGGATTGTCGACTGGATTGAGATCTGGGGAATTTGGAGGCCAAGACAAACACCTTGAAATCTTTGTCATGTTCCTCAAATTATTCCTGAACAGTGTTTGCAGTGTTTGCAGACTCATTATCCTGCTAAAAGAGGCCACTGCCACTGGGGTATACTGTTGCCATGAAGTGGTATACTTGGTCTGCTCCTGGTCAGCGACACATACAAACACATGGACGTCCACATGATGTAAAAGAGAACATGATTCCTCAGAGCAGTTTCTTCCACTGCTTCTTGGTCCGGTTCTACTCACTGCTTTTGGCATTGAACAGGGGTGAGCTTTAGCACTCTGACCGGTCTGTGGCAATGCAGCCCTGTATACAGCAAGCTGTGATGCACTGTGTCAGCATTAATGTTTTTAAAAATGTGTGGTACTGTAGCTCGTTTATAGGACTGGGCCTGACAGGCTCGCATTCACTCCCTACGCACAACAGTGAGCCTTAGGTGACCATGACCCTGTCATTGGTTCACCAGTTGTCTTTCATTGGGCTACATTTTGCAGGTACTAACCACTGCATACTGGGAATATCCTTTTTTCCTCCTTCCAACACATCGACTTCAAGAACTGACTGTTTACTTGCAGCCTAATATACCCTAACCCTTGACAGGTGCCATTGTAATTACATAATCAACACTATTCATTTCAACTGTCAGTGGTTTTAATGTTGTGGCTGACTGGTGTCTGCTTGGGTAGTGAACATAATGAAAATGTGCACAGTCATCCAAAAAGCTAAATGAACTATGATTTTCAGGTCAAATATGTCAAGTGTCTCTGAAGTGCCATCAACCAAACAACTAATCAACTGCTTCATAACAAAAGACTTTAGAAGTCAGAATTAGTAATGTTCAATCAATACTCCCAGCCTCCAAAAGGACAAACAAGGACTTGCAGGAGTGGCATTTGACTCGCTCTTCCTCTGAAAGGCAGTTATGCCTAGAGAGTCCTCATAGAAAGGGCTTTTGTTAGAAATGTAACCTAAGTACTGATAATGAGCTAGACAAAGACAGGCCAGTTGGTCAACCAGAATGGCTGTAAACGTTTTCCTCAGGCCAAAAATCTGCTACTGTCTAGACTGGCTGACTGGTTAATCTCCTCCAATATCCACTGATCCCACAGGAGTACAAACAGTGATAGCCTGATCACTGTAAAATGCAAAATATGTTCATTCAAATGAACTCTGAAATGTATCAGAACTCTCTAGTATGTGATTCTACAGCCTAACAGCAGAGGGCACAGTGTGCCATCACTCACATTACTATCAAAACCCAAAGATGTCAAATTTAGGTCATGGAGGGACATTGCACTGCAGAATATAGTATAGTACCAAGGTGCACAAAAGGTGTAAAGATCTGCAGTGCTATGGCCCTCTAAGAAAAATGACACTCCTGTCTCTCTTGACCAAAGTGTGTTTAAGGGCAGATAAGAATGGCAGTTGTCATTTTAGTTGTTTGGTTCTAAAAGAGGCTCTGTGGAGGAACAGGTGGCATCATGAAAACTGCTAAATCATTACACACCATGCAGGAACGTATAATCAGTATCAAATAATTGATTTGTTTGTGTTGCCTTTAATACTGCATGATAGTAAATAGGTGAAGACAATACTCTTAAGGCTACTACTACAGTTTTTGTCCATTTTTAGATACTGGCTTGTCCTGGAGTGGCCTACATGTCTGCTACATTAGCTGTAGCTCCAGAAAACACCAGACTCCAAACATGTTCAGGCTGATCACTGGGGGAAATGGGGGAAAAAAACGCTTTAAGAGCGCAGGAAATGAGTCACCACCTAGGAGACAGACTGTTACACATTATCTAACACTGACTTTTTTTCATCTAAACATTTGGCCTGGCTGATCCTGGACTTTGGTAACAAATATTTCAGATCATTTCATCAGTGATCTGTTGGTGTCTTAAAAGGTCCAGAAAAGTATTAACCATATGGATGGTTGCAGGAATGGGTCAGGTAGGAACAGGAAGAAGCTCATGGGAGCTGTTTTACGGACTGTTTCTGGAGCCACATGATAAGATCTGAAAATAGAAGTCTCCACTACCCCAACCACCAGCACAATCATCCGGGACTCCGAGCTCATGTTGACCTCACACCTGCACATACTGCACTTAACATTTTAGAGAACACTCTCAACAAAATATCTTCTAAACTCTTTTAAAATGGAAAGACTTGATAGTTTCTAACTAAACTACAGCTCATTTAAAACAGAATCAGTCAGGAAGGAAAGGGATGGGACTTGCGCAGTTATCAGTCTGTAAAAATCTTTGGTATCTTTCCTTATGCAGTAAGTCATTAAAGTAACTAGTTTGCAGACACAGCAAAATCACCAGTATTAAATGAACACATCCGTTGTGTGTTTTGCATATACATTGATGTGCATTGACTGAAATCCTCAGTTACACATTTGCTTCCCAACAGCCAGGAACAACACAAGGCTGCTTTGCTCCACAACACTTCAACATGAATTGATGGGATAAAGTGCTCTAAGATAAATAGGTTAAATGTATGCATGGTAGTGACATCATGATAGTGATGAAAACAGGCTCTGACTCTGATCATTAATGGAGTGTATAGACTGTGATATATACTGTTTTTTCTGAATCTTAATGTTGTTGTAAAGTATACCAAATTCTTGTTTCAAAAAAACAAAGAATAACTTTAAAGGTTATCAGAAGAATGTATTTTACTTAGATCCACTGATCCTTGATCTTACCTGGAATGAGAAACTGAAAGGAGAAGCTGTGCTCTCCAGGCGGTAGAGTACCTGCAAGAGTAGACAACCACAGATTTACAGAAATCAACAGAAAGCTCAACTGAGTAAGCAGTAAAGGGAATGCTGTACAAATAATGTAGGTATACACATGTGGATGCATTGTGCTAAGATATAGTTGTGTCATCAACGAATCATAATGATTAAGAACATTACTCAGACGTTCTAGAGCTGCCACACTTATATAAACTGCTAGTAGCAACAACTTAACTCTCCTGGGTACCCATGTCAAATAAGCTGTGAAACTCAGATTCTTACATTTTGCTGAATAAATTCTCATTACTACTGGGAAATTCTGTCAGAAGTGTGGATTGTACAATTTAAACTTGTTCTTGTTTTTTCCCAATTTTCTCCCCAGTTCATTCATGCTCAGTTTCACCCCCTTTCAGACAATCCTACCAATCCTAGGTGGGTGAAGACTCTCTAAACCAGATGTCAAGCCAGACAGCTGATGATGCAACATCAGTACCCCATGGAGGACATCACTAAGTGTCAGTTTTATTATTTCACCTTGCACTGTGCTGAGGCTTTGTGTTTATAAGCTGAACAAGAGATACTTTATTATTAAATGTATTTAAATAACAATTGTGTCAGTCATTACAGACTGGAGCTGCAAAAAAAAATTGGAACTGCAGACTGTAATTTGTTGATGCAGAATGTAAACCAAATGTAATCTAATTAATAAATTTTTATGTAATTTTTATGTATTTATGTAAATATTATGTAAGTACCTATTTAATTGCTATTAATTTAATTGCTATTGCTATTAACTATTATGCACTTAATTATAAAAAGGTGGAAATGCAGGCTCACACCTGTCAATACAGATTATACATGAAATGTAAATATAATTATTTGTCTAACAATGTGATTAAATAATTATGTAATTATAAGTAAATGAACATGTGATGTAAACTGAATGCATAATGCATATGAAAAGATGACTGCACCTTTACTTCTAATGGATAAAAGAAGAAGAAGATGATGATGAAAAGAAACACAGTATATATTAAGTAGTTATGCACGCATGAAAGCCACTTCACAAGCGCTTTATTCCAGCCAGCTATGTGTTCCCTGAAAATGTGCCGTGCGAAGCAGCTTTATGAGTTGGCATTTAAATACGATTACAGCTGCCTAAGAGTTACTGCACAAATCTCCTCTTGTTTACATGAAGGAGTGTCTGAGACAGGAAGAGGTCTGTTAGAGGAAATGATGAGAGGAAACAGTAAACGTCTGAAGTGCTCGCCTCTGAAAGTGAAGAAGCAGCTGCCTGCTGGATTTTAAAACAGAAACCAGACAAAAGATAATGACAGTGAATGTTATTTATTGTAAGCAGCCAAAATAGCTTTCCTGTCATAAAACCAACATGAAAAGCAATACAGAAGATCAGCTGTGCTATTTTTGACCACCTACAGCAGTCTTTGTTCCTAGGCATGTATTGCTGTGACAGATCTAACAGGCCATGAGAATTTCACTTTTTTATCAATTTGTCTGAAAGCGGAAGTGCAGTAGTGTGCACACGGCACATAATGTACAGCTAAAATCCTCTCAGAGTGTGTAGAAAAGGACTGGAGGAAGAAGAAAACAGAAACACATGCATTTGAGAAGTGTAGGTACTTTTTAGAGACTGAAACACTGCTGTTACCATAAATGACTTGGGCTCTGCACAGCAAAATACTTCAGGGTTTGAAGGTTTTCATTTTTATCTGTGCAGTCTGCAAGAATCCACCCCAAAAATAACACATTTGTCATGCAGTACACCTACTTACCGTTTTACATAGAAGGGCTGCACAATATATTGTCTTTTGTTTATTGCACTGCACAATATATTGTTTACTGCAACATACACAATATATTGTTTATTGTCAAAACCACACTGTCTTTTCAATAATGGCATCACGTTTTCTTGTGTGCTGTGAGCATCGTGGGGTTCGAGGCCGATCAGATGCTTAATGTAGGTGTTTTGATCAGTCGAGGCATTCATATAATACAACAAACCAGGGCTATCACGATTCCTTGACTAAAATTGATCAAAACTTAATAAATCATTTCAAATTCTTGGATTATTGGTAACTTTGCAGTTTAAATAATAAACGGTGAATCCACAAGCTATTATAAAGCTGTGTTCAGCAGTGCAGACTTTCTCCAGGAGGGGCTTTTATGAGCATCACTAAAAAGGAGGAAACCTACACTACCAGGATCTCACAAATGTGTGTATGTTTATAGTTACAAATTACTAATGTACATAAAGTTAAATTAAATGTGTATTGTTAAAAAAATTACATGTATGTGATTACTTGACTGTCAAAACACTAGATATTACTGATAAGATCAATAGTAATGCAATCCAATCTTTAACCACATCACATCAATCACACTATCAATTACACCACATCACACTAACGAGTTTTATATACTCATATATTTTAGATTTATTTCATCATAATGGAATTCAAATAAATCAGTAAATTCAAAACAGGCTGTTTTTGCAGCTTAATATCAATGTGGCCTATTTGTGGTGATAGTAGTGGATGGTATGGTTTAAAACTTTACACAGTTCATGTACTACATTAACCTTTTTTATTTAAAACATTAGTAAAAATTTGGTTGTCCGTTTCATGGGATGTGTAAACTGATTATCATAGGAAACAAGGTTCTATCATGTAACTATTACATTCTATTCAAAAGAACTAATGAATATACATGTGTAATGTTAATCATTGTAAAACAGTAATAAATTAAAAATAATTATTTTGCTCTGCAACAAACACCCTGTGTGTACCTCTATGCCACTGAATGATTTTTAAAAATACGTTTTAGGCCGATCATAAAGCAACGAGTCAGGCATCAGGCAATGTATTCATAAGCATTTCCTGCAATAGCTCTATATGAGGTATTTTTAGATCTTTAGGTATCTTTAGATGTCTTGTTCCCATCACCACCACTATGAACAATTCAGACTCACATTTCATCACTCTGAATGAATCTGTTTGCATCTTTTTAATAATGCTAAATTTTTGAAAAATAGCTTGGATTACTAAAAAGAATAAGTCTGATGGCCACAGTGACAACCTGTTCAACCTGCCACCTGTCCACAGACAGCCTGGGAGGCCTGCTGGAACACCCAGAAACAGCTCCATCTGAGAAAGGTCAACAGGGGGCCACTGTTATAATACCCTCAATGTCGGCATCCTCCCAGAAGCATGCATACCACATTACTATTCATGCTCAAAAAGAGAAGCAGACAGAGAGAGAGAGAGAGAACGCAAATAAGAAAGCAAGCCACAAGAAAAAGAACCTAGGAGAGTCACAAAGAATGTGTGTAAGAGGGGTGGATTAATCAATACCAGTGAATAATTTTACAGTAGAGTAGCGTTGCATTGTACTGAAAAGGACATGCAAGTGCATTTCAGTGAGTAAAACTCAGGAAACTCTATCAAAATCTATGACTCTTCCTGCTCATGCCTTCCTTCTCACTTTAATAAACACATACAAACATAGCAGACAGAGACTTCCTTTAAAAGAAACTTGTCATTTCCATGGTAAAATGTAAGTAAATTTAAACCTCAGAATACGCAGTTATCATCAGCAGTTACAAAAGCATGGCTTAATTAAAATTTAATTATACTCATTAATTAACTCATTAATTAATGAGTTACATTTAAAATTATTTGTTTTTAAACAATACCATATTGTATATTTTTTTCTTCTTTGGTCAAATGAAAAAAGCCCAAGCACAAACCCACAGCTGTTGAAACAGAATGTAAATTGATTGTAAAGACGATTCATTGCTTTGTATTTAAATAGTGTCTCTGTCAGAATAAAACCTTGTATCTCCCTTTTTTAACTTTAAATAAAACCAGATTTTTAAGTCACACTATTTCTACTGGTCCATTCACTGTGAATTTGTGATGCTGTATCAGCTGGCTTTTTCAAAACACACAAAAAAAATAAAAATACCTGAAAATGGAGATGCAAGGCTTTGTTCTAACAGTGGCAATATGCAATTTGGTACTTTTGATTATCACATAGGATAGAAATGACAGTAATAACTTGTAATACTTGTAAGGGTTAACTTAGGTGCTCCTCTGCTGCTTCACTCTTTGCTGCTATAACACATGTAGAACATAAAATATCACACCAAGTAAGTGAAAGGAACATGAGACAGCACTCAGTTCCTGCAACCAGACACTGGTTACAGCGCTGACCACTCCAACCCTGCCCAACGCGCCATGGTGAGGAGAAGCAAAGGCCCCTTCAGCACTGTGCTGCTACAGGCTGCTGATACATACTGCTGTGCTCTGGAGCGTGCAACCCAAACCCCTAATGGGTGCACACCATTAGCCGTTGGCATACACTCTCTGCCTTTGCTGGGCCATGGGTTCCAAGGAGACTTATTAGGCAGCACATCTGTCCCAGCATTACCTCAAAAGGCATGATAAATTCCACAACCGATGCTTTTCATTAGAAAGGGAGAATTAAAGGATATCCTGCAACTGTACTAAGGATGGCTACACCTCATATCAATTAGGGCTACATGATTAGGCCTGTCATAATCATTACATGTGCAATAAATTCCCTCGATCCTTAGATTTTATTACCATATATTTATGCTGCAACAAACAGCTGGGCTGGGTGTGCTTGTATCAGTTGGGGACAAATATCTGTCAGCCAAAAAAAGCAAAAATAAAAAAAAGTGGTTGGTGAATGGTGATGTTTAGAGGGCATCGAAATTGCAGGTCAGGTATGCACTAACCTAAATTTCTAATGTATCAAGTTTCTTCCGCCACCATGCACTGATCATGAAATTTGCAGCCAATGACTTTCATTATCAATTATATTAGTAATATTGTGATTTTCTTAATTATTAATTAATATATTAATTAAATAATTAAGTAATTAGATAAATGCAATATATAAAAGAAAACATTTCATTTTACTTCATGCACATATAACTATAAACATACAAACATCCTGCTGGTGTGGGTTTCCTCTCTTTCTCTAAACTAACAGCTCCTCACTGTGGAGAGTGGTCTGACTAACTATTTTTCAGTTTTAAATCCACTGATGAATGGTCTGTTGCTGCCTTAAGCACTGGAATGTCATTAATATATGATTTGGCATGTAATGCTATATACTGAAAATGCATTGGGAATCAATAACAGGTTAAAGATCGGTTTGCATTATTTTGCCCAAAATAATACACTTTTGTTGGGTAATATGAATTCCTTGGTTAATCAAAACACCCACAGTAACACTCATCTCGAACTGTGACCAAATAGGTGAGTTTTTTCTGCATGGATTATTTGGTCCAGCGTACACACAAGCCTGTTTGTGCATCATTACCTAATTTCCACTGAAATCATCACTTTCAAGAGGCTCTGCAGCACAGCACGCATACACAAACGCTCCGTGCCGTAAACACCCACAGGTTACCCAGTGCCTCTACAGGCGACATGGAGACAGACTAGTCACTTCCTTCAGTCTGATCATTCCATCAGAGGCTAAAACTCATTCTGAGCAGACAGACAGGGAGGAAAACAAACAGTGATAAAAGAGCTAGCTGTAGATACCGTTTTGTAGAACACAGGCAAAACGTCACAAAAAGCTGCCATTGAAATCTAAATCCAGACAGAGATAAGAGATGGTATGGGTTCAGAATAGATGAGAATAAATGAGACTACAAAAAGAGACTATGCTGTGGCAAAAGTAAATAAACAGGACATGCACCTCATAGGGATGGCCAATATCAAAAAAGTAGAATATCATGACTTGAAGGTAATTTTAGTTACTGGTTTGGAATGTTGGAAAAAAACAAAAAATAAAAACCTGTTTTCACATGAAAAACTTTAAAAACATTTAAAAACTACAAAAACAGTGATTGTGTTCAATATGTCGCTTATTCCGCTACAGTAAACGAATAAAAGATATGAAAATAAACTACAAAAATACATCTACATAATGTAATACAAACCAACTAAAAGCTAGGGTAAAAAAGTGTGTTAATGAAGCGGTGAAATTGGGACACAGTCGGTCAAAAACAACAACAAAACCCCCTAAAAAGCTGACAACAAATACAAACAGTTTACAGAAGAATTTGTACTTCGGCACAGTCATGTGTGAATTTTTTTCATCCCTTCAGAAACTGTGGCTACAGATGGCATCGATGTGGTTACAGGGACTTTCCTTTCTGCTTCTACTTACAAAAGGGGATGTCATGTTTTAAAACATAGTTGGACTTGGAATTGGGTGTTGTTCCACCTCTTGATGCTTAGAATGAACAGTGTTTATAAATCACATGTTTAATGTCCCTTATAGAAACTAAAACAGGTCCACACAGCCATTTTTGGTGCTGATCAGCTGCCGCCTCAACAGTTTGAAAGTGTTTGTGGTGACCAGCACAGGAAAGCGAATAAAGCAAAAGTTATCTTTGAATTTGTCAGCCTCTAATTTCAATTTTCCATTCCACCTTAAATGAGACAGCTGGAGCCAGAGTGTACCTGCAGCACCATTTAAGGTGAAATAAAAATAAAAATAAGAAACTGGGGAACAAGAAGCTAACTTCAGCTAAGGGAAAATAATGGTTTTAATCACTGATTCATACTGTTTTACCAATTAGATAAATTGTAAAGTCTTAGATTTTAACACCTCATCTCAGTCCTATTTAGTTAATCTTTTGCCAAAAAACAAAAGCACTATATTTGACCTTTTACTGTCCAAAATATGCTTAATCTGTAATCAAAATACCAGCAATATGTCTCCCATCAATTTCTCAACAGATGTGTGGATGAACTGAAGATGACAGATGGTTAAACGCAGTAAAGGATGGAAAGAGCAGCTGCATGTAAGTGAGCTCATCTCCTCACCTTTGTCCGCCACGGAGAGCATGCTGCTGACATACTGCTCCTCCACCATCCAAGACGCATCGTTCATCTTGCTGGAGACACCACATGATCCCACGCAGTTCACCTTGATGGCTGCAGAGAAAAGGTTGTGGGTCACTATTCATAAAAACACTGTTTTATCAAAATTTGAGGCTTCATATCACAGTTTAATTCATATATTGTAACATTTTCCTCAAGTGGTACGTCATGTTTAGGTGCATATATATATGTTGTATATATTGTGTGTATATGTATACGTTGATGTTTGATATAATGTAATATTTTTTGTAATATCCACCCTTTTTATGGCCTATCATATTAATAATAGTCTCACACAATTTGCTGGATGTCTTGTAATCGCTCTGTCCACTTTTTATTTATGAAATTCTTGATTTACTTTATCAATAGATAAATAATGCACCTTTTCATTAGACTACTCAGACCGACTTAACATGCTACAAACAACAGAAACATCAAATTGCTACCCTGTCTAAAAAGCTTCAGTCTGTTTTGCTGTACTTGAGAGAAAGCACCAGCCACTCTTATTTGCATCATAATTGCCTGAAGCCATGCTCTCAACAATGGCTTTATTTGGTCAGGGAGGCTGTTTTGTTTCTCCACAGGACATTTTTGTTTCTCTCCTAAATATGAACTGTTGGATCATGGCAGCGTGACTGAGTATCATGAATCCGGTGGACTGGAAAGCTAAATCACTCAGTCAACACTGTCCTTAGAGACTATCAAAAGGACAATGCTTTTTCAATATTATAGTTTGGTAAACAATTTAGCTCAGAATTCCTGAAAGCATAATTGTCCATGCATTTGTGTTTATAGGTGGGATGGCTCGCCCCTCCCTCATCAATCAGTGTGATGCTAACCAATGTGGGTGTTTGTTAGCTGATATAAACGTACTGGCAGTTAAGTGCGTTGGGATTGAATTAGGATAGTCTTACTTCCAACATGCCCCTAACAAACAAACCTTTTCTAAAATTGTCCCTTACTACTAGAGCTGTAAAATTTGTCAAAAAATTCAGTGTGCAATGCATGTATGGATTTGTGCTTTAGCATCACAAACGAGGAGGTTGCAACAGAAACAAGTCAGTAAAAAAAAAAAAAAACAGCAACTGGTCACATGGCCACATGTTGATCTGATTACGCAACAACCAGGCAGGGCCGGGTAATAAGCCCAGGGATTTTAGTCAGGATGAAGCAGAACAGCCCAGCAGAGCCCAAAGCATCACTGGTGGGAGTGAGAGAGAGAGAGAGAGAGAGAGAGAGAGAGAGAGGGGGAAAGAGAGAGAGAGAGAGAGAGAGAGAGAGAATGCACAATGATGATGGGGCACACAGCTACAAACATATAAACACACATTCAAACACACACACAAACACCCATACATACACACACACACACACACAAACACGCACACACACCTTGATAGGCTCAGCTCTCACTACCATACTGCATTCCCACAGCATCATGTTTCTCATCCACAGTCACAAAGAAGTACTGAATTACCAAGTGGACAAAGACAGAATGGCGTGATGGGGTGGGTGATGACAAAATGAAAGAAAGAGATGTCTGTCTCTCATTTGCTTTTCACTGGGCCCTTTAACTGTCCAAAACATTGACAGTGCAGCAATACACTGAAAACGTACGAGATCATGCATATGCACATTTCTCAGAGAAAATGAAGTGTCTGCTCCACCTCATGAGGCTGAAAAATCTATGACAGTGTGGCTAAAATAGTTGGAAAGACGGTGAGGATAAAAGAGCTGTCACAATTACTCAAACAGACTTCAGGCTAATCTCTTTCTGCAGGCTCCTAATGGTCATTGCGTCAGAGAAAAATCTTGGCAGAATGAAAATCAACAAAAATGTATAAATTTAATACCATAATTTATACAACATTTCATATTGTGAAATATGTTGTTAGATTACCAGAGTCAAAATGTGAAATATTTTGACTCTGTGTTGAGCTGCTAGTGACCAATGAGGGGTTGAATGGTGAGGGACGATGAAAACCCTCTGCTATAGAAACAACTCATCACAAAGACAGCCCTGCTGAAATAAAACAGAAACAAGTACAGCTTTCTTGAAATCAAAGAACTGAGTAGGAGTGCCAAAATAAAAAGAGTAAAAACACTTTTTATAAATGATTTGTTCAACCACGAAGACAAAATATTCAGTTATCTTCTGTAAATCACACACATTTCCTTACAAACTGATCACAACAGAGTGATCAAAAAGGCATTGTTCAACTCAGGGACCTTTAAAACAAATCATTTTAAAGGCTTCCTAGTCCATTTTTTCACTGTGAATGGACTAGTTGGTCTTTTTTTCAAACTCAATAAATCATGATTTGGATTGTTTGTCTTGTTTTCCCATTTGTGTTGTTTTATTGTATACTTATCACATGCCATTAGTGTTGAATCATATTTAGTGAAAAAACATGTTATGTTATGTAAGATTATTAATATTTTAGCTTGAGCATGAGTTTGAACTATGCCAGTTTGTGATGTGAGAGTATTTGGACAGAGAGATCATGATAAGCAGGCATGGGAGTAGAAGTTCACACAGGGGCAGAACCAAGGTTACGGCTAGCAGATGTAGAAACACTTTGGGAGTCTGCAGAAGCAGTAAATTAGAGAAGGTATGTGAAGGCACAAGGTTTTTTTCCATATATTTAGGACAAACATCTATAGGTCCACAGTAATAAATGCTAACCTTTTGACCTCAGTATTGTAGAGCTCAAGGTAAGGGTGTGACCATAAGACACCATCTTACCTAGGCCTGGAAATCATCTTCAACCCATTTCTGAGTGACCATAAATCCAATTTTGGGATAAAGAGGAAGTTAAGAAGTTATTACTGTAGACTTTATGAGAACATAAAACTGTGTTAAAATCTGTACCGTTGGAAGTCTTGGATGCTTCCATTAAGAGACAGATCAGGGGACCCCCAGGGATCATCAAAGTAAGAATTCTCCTCTGACCAAATGATCTAAACCTCTGATCTTCACACAACTCATTGACCTTTTTTGCTGTTGTTCGGTGTTTTGCCACTTCTGACAATATCCCACAATGTACTCAGAAAGGTATATAATGAAATACATATTTCAGCACAATATAATCTTCATATCATCCTACTTAAAGATATTAAGGAATAACTACTGTTACTCTACACTACATACACAACAAAAACTACTGTTGACGTAGTATATATCAATAGTATAGGGTAGGCACATTTAGTGTTTTCACAATGCTGCCCAGATGGCAAGCAGCAGATGGTCTTACCGGTGGCACAATGCTGAATGCGCTCTGAATAGTCCGAAACTGAACCACTCCTGCCTCTCTCCTTTAGAGTTTTCTGTTATTCCTGCTGCAGAGATGAGAGGTCTTTGTGCCAGCCAGCCATAGAGGGTAGCTGCCCAGGCAGCGAACTGGTGCCATCTGCCACTCGTGTTTGTGTGTGATGCCAACAGGGTGCTGCTTTAGAGTGTGTGCCAACGGCTAACCACACAGCGAGCCGTAAAATTCCACAGCCGAGCATGCGTCTGATCAAAGTGCCCAGTTCTTTTCACCTTCTTCTGTAATCTCCTCTCTAATATAGAGCTCTGTCTTTCTAATAATGCGTAGTGTCTTGAAGAACTGTCACTAGTATTAGTTATGGTGCAGGAAATTCTCTTTTCCACTTGGGTTCAATTAAGCTTGTAAACAACAATCAGTGTACAGTAACTGCAAAAACAAGTTCAACTGAATGAATGACAGCTCATTATACTGTCTTACTTTATTTATACTGTCAGTTTTATCTATTGTGCTCAAGACTCAAGACTAGAACTAAAGAGAACTAAAAAGAACTAAGAAGAACTAAAAGAACTAAAGAAATTTAGCCTGAAACAAAATCTTACCTGGTTATATTAGGAGCACATCACAGCAGCATCATATTCAATACAGCTTTTAAAAAAGGCAAATAGAATCAACAGCACAAAGTACTATATTCCATCAATGCAGTGTTTAAAGGAAAGAGGAAAAACACATTTGAACAGTCGACTAGTGTGTAGTTTGGTTATCCAGTTTGCTAGAGACCAAACTAAAATTTCTACTAAAGACTAAAGACTCAACTTGCATTCTCTACTCAAAATGCATGAAACCATTTGTGAACATCTGTGTTGTCCATCATTAGTAGATAATATTAAATTATGCAGACATCCCAAAAATGCCTTGAGCTCCTTCCTCTTCTTTTAGCTGAACTTTTGAGATCAGTTAGGTTGTCTTATCAGTCAGCTATGCATGTATTATTGAAAATAAAGGACTCAAACAGAAATGCCATTACAGCACCTGGCAACAAAAAAGAAAAAAAAAAAAACACTTGCACACCCTTTTTCTTGGGAAATGCACAAGGCAGTGTGGCAACAGTGGGACTTTCCTATCAGATAAGAAAGCACATTTAGTCTTGTAATTTGAGAGAGAAACAGAGAGAGAGAGAGAGTGAGAGAGAGAAGGAGAGAGAGAGAGAGAGAGAGAGAGAGAGAGAGAGAGAGAGAGAGATGAACATAAAAAAACATGGCAAACAAGCTAGACCAGACTTGAGCGCAGGTCTCATATCCTTCTGGATACACATACAAACATTCCAGAGTGTGCTTGACAGCAAACAGGAGCTCTTGAGGATGAGCACACAATGCACGAAAAGCTGTCAACACTTCAGTTAGCAGTCTTCACAGAGAAAAATGCCTTCTCAGACATCCACTCCAATGTACTGGAATAGTATCAGATCAGATATCTAACAGACGTGACTGACCAACATTCATTACTCTGTCTTAGTCATAATAAATCTATAGCAATGCAATTTTAAACCCTTGTAGAACAATATTAAACATATTTAAAACGTCCTAAAATTAATAGTGTATTAACAGGTATCAACATGGTAATTTAAACTATCGTAGTCTACTACCTGTAGTGGGCCAGTGATGTTGATATTCAATATGTTGGATGTCAGAATGTTGGATTTTTTGGCACACACTGTAGCCTACATATAATCATTCAACTAAGATCATTTTATGTAAACTGTTTACATTTCTTGTCAGTGTTTTTTCTTGTCTATGCACTGATTTTCAGAGCATCACTAGTGTTGGTACATTATATACTTCGCTGCAATGAAATACAAGTATCTTAGCAGAGCGCTGGTGTCAAATCAGCACTCAGTAAACCCAGAGTTAAAATATCAGAACTGGTATTTGAAAACAAAACTTTGACCCATATATAAAGAATTTCTTGAGGAAAGGCCAAATTCCACAGCTATGATTTCCAGACTACCAGAATGACTGGGTGGATTCATCTTAGTTCTGAATCATATGAATCACTTGATCCAAGGTTCTACACAGCTCACACTACAGTAATTCAGAAAAACAGTTCAGTGGGTGCATCCAGTGGTGTCTACTGGGTTTACTACTCTTTCACACAGGCAGACTGAGCTTAACCTGCTTCTTCACTACATGACTGCAAGATAAAAGCTCACTGAAACAATGAATTGTAACTGCCATGAACTCACGTTAAACCATCTTAAGCTGATTTTATATAATCAGAAAAAAGTTGCCCACCCACTCATTTCCTTAAAGCCATTTCCCTCCTCACAGCAAAGCCTAATAATACAATGTATTATTCGACAATAAAAGTGCATCACGTATATATTCCTGCCGGCTCCAAAATGCTTGGTAAACACTTCAGTTTTACCCCAAAAATTCTACTCAAAAAGAATGATCCCCATGACTGGTCAGCACAAGAAGGGCATTTTTATCTGTCAGAAACAGCTTCAATTACAGCTTAAAGCTTAACCAATCCTTGACTAGAACTGCTATTTACTTAGTAACACTGTTGCTTTTGTAAGAAATTTTAACTTTACAGGAGTTAGAAGTTTTTACATTTCATGTACATTAATTACAGAAACTGTTGTAATTTCTGACCAGTTTATTGGTCTGCTCATCATGAAGTATCCACACAGTGTAAAAAAGCAGTTGTTGTTTTCAAATGAGTATTAAAATAAAACAGTATCCTCCTCCCGAAAAACCAACCAAACAAACAAAATCAACAAAAACATGTATTAGACAGTTTTCATACATCAATGACGTATTGGTACATATTACCAATGTTAATGCTAATGGTACGAAGCACAGTCATTACAGGAGTTGTGTGGCATACATAAAAGGTTAATAAGTACCCAGGTTACTTTGAGGCAAATGCAAATTTGGGAAAACAGAGGAGAAAGAATCTCCCTAGCAACTGGCACCTGCCCTGCAACCAATCAGGGAGCAGTTGTGAAGCCATTCAGATAGAATTTGACCCCCATGACATCACTGCCATGCAACAATGAGTCAGCGTGCAGGCAGGGAGGAATCCGGTGGCACACAGACGGCCGCCTCAGTTTGGGGTGACAATAATATTTCCTCATTTACCAGCAGGCTCAGAGTTTCGGAAAACCAGACCAAAGATAGAGGGACTTTGCTGTGTTTGTGTAAGGTGGGGCCTCTCTCCAGACAATACGGACAGACTATTATCCTCAACAACAAACAAAGAGCACAGTGAAGACCCAATTTAACAATAGGGAGATTGTATCATGGCAAGGACAGCTTTTTAGGGAAAGTAGATTAGGAGTGTTAGTTAAAACAGCACCACTATATTAGTTAAAAGCAGATAAGGAGGAATTTCCAGTTAAAACACGCTTACATCACTGAGGCCAAAAAAGCATGTAGTAACACAGTGCAATGTAAGATTCCAGTGCATTCCTTTGTGTTAGCGAATAGGAACTTTCCAACCTTTAGCTCTAAACTACGTCAACTCATTTAACCTTCTTATGTAACACTGACCTACTACATGTTTTTTGTATTTTTCACCTCAGAAAGGTTAGAAATCTCAGGTAAAACTAATCAAAATGTATATTTTTTCATGGCTACATGTAGAGATTCATCAGATTGAAATATCTGCAAATACTAGAGATGTAATAATTAACAAAATTGATTATTAATTTTAATACAACAGAGTAGCTGATAATGCGACAAAGGTTGGGGCAGTTTTTTTAACTCAAGTTACGCCTAAATTTAAGAAGCTCTCTATTGACACTGGTATTAAGCCCAAGGGGTTTTTGAGCAATGCCACAGAAGAATCATTTATATTTTTAAAGAACAGTATTCATAAAGGTGATGTGAATGTTTAAGGGTTCTTCTAATCATCTTTCTATGATGTGAAGGTTCCTTAAACTTTAAAAAGTTTCTTGACACTCACACATCTCATTTACAAACATCAAGAACCATCCACTGAAAGGTTCTTTAGGGAACCAAAAATAGTTCTTCTATGGCATCACCCTTTTTTCTTTATAGACAAGTTAATATGCTTGTCAGCATACATGTATACATAATACAATGCAACACACTGCACTGTGATACAAAATGTTATACTGTTACCCCTAGAAAATACTGACAACACATTTAGCATTTTAATAAAGAAGATTGAACCATTGTCAAACAACTGATCAACTGCTTTACTATGAGCAGACTGTCATTTTAATTAGTGCTCCACTCAAACGTAACAAGAGCTGATTAATTCATGTATTAATGCATCATCAGAAGCGCCTACATAAACCAAAATCTAATACTGAGTGATATGATCATTGTAAGCACCTTTTGTTCTTCAATACCTGCCAGTAGCACTATCATCATACGATACTGCACCAGAACAAGACTTTATAAGAGCCAGACAGCAGAAACAGAGGAACTCATCAGACCCCTCTGTAATGCAAGCTCGCATTCTCTTGTCATCATTAAAGTTTAAAGAAGCATTTAGAAGAGTGCGCTTTCTCCATCACTCAGCCACTCCTGCAGTCTCACATCAGAGCCCTTGTTTTCAGATTATTACACTACTGAATCGAATGCCTTTATAGACCACCACAGATCCATGCAGGCCCACAATAGTGCGGCTTTTACACTACTAATCAATACATGCCTCACCTAAGACTGATGCACCAAGAGAGAAAATTCAGACATGGCTGCAATAAAATAAATATAATAATAACAATATTGTCATCTTCTGTAGTTTAATATGTGGCTCATTATCAGTTTGTTGTTTCATATCTTTATAATACTGTTTCTGAGGTACAGGTTTAACTGAAGACTGTTGTGACGGATGATGGATGAAACTTGATAAGGAGGTTTATGAACAACAAGTGCAACGTCACAGATTTTTGTGACGTCAAGGCAATCAGATAAAATAAGCTGAGTAACCTTAACAATCTGGGATATTTCACCACAGTTCAAATGTTCAGTCGACAATGCTTAATGACTAATACAGAACTGTTTATGATCATTAAACAACAAAGAATTGTTAACAGCGATTACTAGTATTTAATAATCACAGTAAACAATTCTTCCACCACGCATGCAAAGTTTGTTGACAGGTAGCTATTGTTTCCAAGCAACATGAATTTAATTAATTTGGTGTATACCAATGACTGTATGTGGTAATATGTGTGTATACTGATTACATAGTGCTTTAGAACAGAACCTGTTCAACTTATAAATTGGTTTTTAATGTTGACTGTTCCAGAATTACAGGGCAGGACATTTTCCTGTTTGTCAGGAGGTCACAAGACAACCAGTAAGTGCGGTGTTTATGACTCAGAAAAAAAGGAACAGTAATGATCAACCACAAAGGGAAGGATATCCTGAGTATAGTGAGTATGGTTTCCATACAGTGACTAGTACTGACTCATCTATTCCACTGCTATCTCACTGAGTAGAGACATGGCTAGATTACATATTTCACCTCATCTGAGGTGAACAGGAGCTCATGTTTGAAAATCAAAAGGAAACCTGAACTGCCTGTCAAAACAAATTGTGGATACCTAATCGGAAATGTGAGTGAAACTGATGCGCAGCAAAATGAAAACGAACCACAACACAAAGTGAATTGAATGTTGCCAGACTCAGGCTTTGGTTACATTCAGGCTGATGAATTTTAATCAGCAGCGTTAATATAGCTAGAGGTGGAGGATATGAAGTCAAATTTATACTCTGGTATTTTTCACTGACTGGACAATAACAACATAATATTGTAAACATAAATATTAATGTATGTTAACCTGGCTGCCTTCAACTTTTACTGAAGCTCAGATGTAATAAACCACCTATTACTCTGCCAGTTTACTACTGAAAGTTCAATGAAATCAAAATATTAAGGTTACTTTAAAGCCAGGTTACTTTAAAACAACAATTTTATTACAATAAAAAAGGAAGTCTGCTCCTAGACACAAAGAAATAATACATGCCAATGTCAGTGGAAAAATGTGGGTCCTACGTTATACTACATGTCTCTATTAACTATATAACCTTTAATAATACATGTAATAACAGTGTAACTACTGGTGATGTATTCACTGTAATAGCTGAATTACAGTAGTGAGGTTTATGTAACTAAAAATGTGAATCAACTTCTGTTCATATTCATGTATGTAGTATACACTTGCGTAATTACATAGTAAAAACTGAAGGTAATACATATATTATTATTGTGTGCATTATTAATGTGTAACTACACAGTTATGAATCGAGATTTCTCTCAACCTTGCCCACTGTTTGTCTCTCACTTTCAATTTCCCACTTGAGCATAAGTAGCTCATTATGCAACAGTTGCCATTTAGTCACACATCAGCTTCACACAGAAATCCAAAAAACACACAGGCCCATGGCCTGTCATGTACCTGCAGGTTTCTAACAACCTTATTTAAACAAAACCAATAGAAGACTGGAGGTTTATGTAGATTGTCTGGTCACGGCTGATGCAAGGAGGACTCAGCTTAGAGTCAACTCACGGAAGGCTGCTGGGACAGACAACATTCCCGCTCATGTGCTCAGAGGATGCGCAGGCCAGATATCACAGATATCTTCAATATCTCTCTCATTCCAATGTGATTCAAAGCCACCACTATCATCCTTGTCAAAGATCTCGTCAGTGTCATGTCTCAATGACTACTGTCCCATTGCTCTAACAACAATCATCATCTTCGAGAGGCTTATCATGAGGCACATAAAATCCCAAATGCCCCCCACACTGGACCCACTGCAGTTTGCATATCATCCCAACCTTTCAACGGATGATACCATCACCACCACCCTTTACCTGGCCCTGACCCGTCTGGATAAAAGCTACACTTAAGAATGCTGTTCCCAGACTTCAGTTCAGCATTCAGCACCATCATTCCTTAGCATCTGATTGGTAAGCTGGGACTGCTGGGATTGAATACCTCCCTCTGCAACCGGACCCTGGAATTCCTGACTGGGAGACCTAAGTCAGTCAGGATCGGGAGCAACATCTCCAGTACCACCACGCTGAGCACATGCGCCCCACAGAGCTGTATGTTCAGCCCTCTGCTGTTTCCACGACTATGCAGCAATGCAATGAATCAATGGCAAGTCAGTGGAGATTTTCAATAGTTTGATAAGGTTAAAAAAACAGACTGAAAGACAGCAGCTGAGCTTCTGAAAAAGAGGACACCTTGGCGCGCACGCGTGTTTCTGTTGGGGGGGGGGTAAACAAAAGCATGGGTATTTATTTTGTAAATTGTCAGTGAATTTACAACGGCGTTTAGGCATTTTACACTGCAGATATCGAGCGCCATGTGCTTCTTGTAACCAAGGAA
>JBBPCZ010000023.1:13371575-13384905 GCA_037974445.1 Brycinus macrolepidotus
AATAATAATAATAATAATAATACATTTTATTTATAGAGTGCTTTTAAAGGTACTCAAAGACGCTTTACATAAAATTGGAGACTTTACAATAAAATTAAAAACTACATAAAATTTAAAACTTTGCATTAAAAACACTTTACATATAATCAAAATATTTAAAACAAAACGTATTTAAAACTTACATAAAGAAACAACAAAACAAGTAAGAACAAGTAAACGAAACAGATGAACATAACTGAAAAGTATGTGTATGGGTGAAAGAACAGTGGTGAGAGGTTAGAGGTTATAAGCGGATTTGAACAGGTGGGTTTTGAGAAGGGACTTGAAAGTTGCCAGGTCTGTACATTGTCTGATGGGTTGTGGTAGGGAGTTCCAAAGGGAAGGAGCAGCTACAGAGAAGGCTCGGTCACCCCAGGTTCGCTGCTTTGTCCTGACAGGTGAATTGGCAGGAGGTTGGCATCTGCAGAGCGAAGGTTACGAGAAGAAGTGTGATGGTGGAGTAGTTCAGAAAGGTAGGAGGGGTTCTGGGTATGGAGAGCTTTGAAGGTGATTATTAGCATTTTGAACTGTATGCGATGGGTAATAGGAAGCCAGTAGAGGTTTTGGAGTATGTGAGAAGCCGTGCTGCAGAATACTAGATGTATTGTAATTTATTAAGCAATTTGGAGGGTAAACCGTAAAGGACGCTGTTGCAGTAGTCGAGTCGGGATGTGATGAAGGCATGAATTAAGATTTCAGCAGCAGGGAAGGAAAGTGATGGGCGGAGGAAGGGAAGGAAAAAAGCAGATTTGGTGGTGTTGTTGATGTGAGTTGCAAAGGACAAGTTGCTGTCAAAGGTTCTGGACGTGAGGGGATGGGGTCAGGATGGAGTGATCGAGGGAGAGGTGGAAGTTGTGTGTGAGCTCGGTGAGGGATTTGGGTCCAATGATTATCATGTCTGACTTGTTATAGTTTAGTTGAAGGAAGTTCACTTGCATCCAGGCTTTTATCTCTGTAAGGCAGTTGGTGAGAGTGGAGTGGGTTTGGGGGTAATGGATTTCGTGGTGATGTAAATCTGAACATTGTCTGCGTAACAGTGGAAGCGGAGGTTGTGACGGCGAATGTTGTTTCCAAGAGAAGAGGCCCCAGCACTGAGACTTGGGGGATGCCCTGGGACAAGGGAGCAGGAGGGGAGGGGCAGTTGTTGAAATGGCTGAACTCTTGTCTGTTGAGAAGGTAAGATTTTAGCCAAGAAAGAGCAGAGCCAGTGATATTGAGGGACGATTCTAGGCGGGAGAGGAGGATGGTGTGGTTAATAGTGTCGAAAGCTGCGGTGAGGTCAAGGATAATAAGGGTGCTGAGGTGTCCGGTGTCAGAAGAGAGGAGAAGGACGTTGGTGATTTTGAGGAGGGCAGTTTCTGTGCTGTGATGTGAGCGAAATCATGTCTGAAATGTTTCAAACAGGTTATTAGAGTTTAGGTGGGCTTTTATTTGAGTTGCGATAGCGCACTCCAGGATTTTAGACAGAAATGAGAGGTTGGAAATGGGCCGGAAGTTTGCCATGATGTCAGGATTGAGACCAGGTTTTTTCAGGATTGGGGTGAACAAGTTTATGTGAACAAGGGACAGAGCCAGAACTGAGGGAAGAGTTGGTGATACGTAAGATGAGTGGAGCAATAGCTGGGAGGCAGTCTTTGATGAGGTTGGACGGAATAGGGTCAAGGACGCAAGTAGTGGTTTTGGAGATGATTTCAGTGAGTTCTGTGGGGGTGACAGGTGAGAACTGAGACAGGCTAAGAGGTAAGAGGAGGTGGGGAAAGAGGGGGAGAGGAGGTGTGTGGAGCTGGTGTTGAGGCCAGGCTGTCGTAGATGGTTTCTATTTTTTGTTTGAAAAATGATAGAAGGTCCGAGCAAATGACTGAAATTAACTTATGCAGGGGAGAATAAGTTAGACGTGTTAGTGTTGGGTTTGAGTAATTTGTTTATGGTGGCCTTGGGGACTGTCGGACAGAGGGGAAGGAGAGGATTGCAGTGTGCTGGTTAATAGATTTAAGAAAGTAGATGGAAACATGGATTTGAGATTTCTGAAGGTTAAGGAGTGACATAGTTTTGGAGATGGAGTGGGGGTAGTATGTCCATGATGACTGCCAGGTGATCTGAAATATGAAGGTTGGTGCTTGAGAGTTGGTGAATTGTGAGTCCAGTGGTGCAGACCGGGTCCAGTATATGGTGATTTTATTATTTTTCTTCTCTTTTCTTTTTTTTCGAGCTTTAACACAGATGGTTATGGGGCAGATGTGAAGTGGATGTTTGGTTTGCCTTTTCTTTGTACCTGTTTTATCATGAAGACCAAACTTCCTAGCTAAATAACTTGTTGCACTGTGTGTTTTTCTGTGTGTCCTCTTTAGCGGATATCTATGATAAGGTTTCTGGGGAGCTGGAGAGAGCAGGTGGTGTGGACTGCGAGTGTATAGGAGGTGGAAGAATCAAACATGACAGTGCAGAGAAAAAGATCCATGTCTATGGCTATTCCATGGTAAGTGACACTACCAAACGTAGTGGAAGTGAATTTACAAAAATTGTGAATGTACTCTCAAAGGTACAAGAGTGGTCCAGTAGTGTACTTTAAATGAGTTTTAAAGGTCCGCTAAGTTCACTTTTCAAGGGAAGCTTTCTTTGGTAAATGGGTTAAATGTAGGGGACAATTTTGTGCCATTCACACTGTGAGCTGTGCTGTGTTTATGTATGACAAATGAACAGTTTACACTTTACACACACTTTATATGCAAAGGAATATGGTGCAATTATGTACCCAAAGTAAAGGTACTGATGACATACTTGAGGGTACCACCCTAGTCACATTTATACTCTGAAAAATACAGTTTTGTACATTTGTCCTGAGAAAAATGCATTTCTGTAAGTATTTTTATGGCACTGTATGTAAATGTTCTTTTAAACATTTTTTTCTCTCTTTTTAGGGTTTTGGGCGGGCGAATCACTCTGTTTCTAAAGAAAAACTGAAGGTGCGATACCCAGACTATGAGATTACTTGGGCAAATGAAGGTTACTAATGGGTTGGGTTTTTAGTTTTGTTATCCTGGTCAGTCCTAGAACGACTCATCCTGAGCTCTTCATACAGAAACAGAGCTTTTCCCAGCATAAAGAGGAGTGGAGAAGTGCTCACACCACATGTCAAGTCATGCTCACGTGCTGAAGTCATGGGATGGATGAATCTGCAGCTGAATTTGTTTTACTGATTTTTGTACCTTATTCATACTCTTATTTATATGCTCTGTTTACAACTAAACTGCCTATTAATTTTGACAAAAAGCCCATTCACAACATGACAAACACCTCACAAACTGATGAACAGGCCAAGTCGCATAAGCTGCTGGTAAAATGTTAATGTCACTGAGAAGCATTAAGCATTATCATCAGTGAGCCAGGTTTTCAGACCCAGATTATTTCTAAATTTAGTTACAAATCGCTACTGACACTGTAATTTAATCCAAAACTATAGTCTTATTTATGTGTGGGTAGCCAGCTGAAAGAGTTTCCGAAGAATGAATAAAATGAATGTGCATTAGATTTATAGTACTTATATATTCAGGCCACACTTGGGACACACACTTGGGTCAGGAAGAAATACATTTTTGTGGAAGATCTCCCCCAGGAGAGCTATTTTAGGGTTTTTTATGCTTTAACACAACCATTTCAGATGGGAAAGGCTTTCTAGTTAGCTGATTAGTTGGATAAGGTGTGTAGAGACTGAAAACACTAAAATGTACAGAGAACAGGGGCCCACCAGTACCAGGGTTGGGAACCACTGCGTTAGGTAATTGGCTCATAAGGCTGATTCGCCAGGCATGGATTAAGTCTTGTCTTGGAGTAAATTGCAGTGCAGTGAATCGCCATTGGAAAACCTAGGCTTAGGCATAACCTGGATCTTGGAAACTGGCCTTCAGTCATTAAAACCACTGCTGATCTATGATTTTATTACTTTACGGAATTGTAAACGTGTGGTCCGGAGGTTGTAAACTCAAGTGCACCAAATGAATTTGTTGGTTTATATCCTTTCCTTTCAGTCAGCAATTTCAGCAGGATGTCATCACTTTTATCACAATGTTATTACATCTTGGGCTTAATTCTGAATCAGTGAGCAGCAGAATGTGGAATTTTCCAAGGAATTCATTGTATACAATTTTGAATTTAATTTGAAAGCACAAGTTTGTCATTGAATATATAGTGTATGTGTGCACCATCTGACTTTTTCAATAAACCGCTTTAGTTTGCTTTATGCATCAGTGTTTTCTTTTTTTTTCTCTCTGTGCCTTCATTCTAATTATCAACAAGATCTTGCCTCACTAGCAGTTTATATTACTGCAATTTGTTATGATTGTTACATCAAGAGTCACTGTACGTTGCCTAAGCAGCAAGCGGTCATTGGTGTTTTTTAAGTTGAAGATTTATAGCAGTTTTATAGCAGGAAAGCCTGTGCAGCTGTGTACGTAAGGGTATCAAGTCCAGGTGTTATCTTTGTGGAGAAGCTGGAAGAGTAGGTGAAGGTGGCCTGCTGAGTGCACATGGACTGTCTCTCCAGGATGAAGGGGGTCTCGGTTCAGCTCCTGGGTCTGCTGCTGATTGTCCAACAGGGTGAGAATGGTACTCTTCCAAACTGAGGTCTTAGCAATCTATGAAAGACATTGCTCTTTATCATGAAAATGTATTTAGAAAGATGTCATTATTGTAAGATGCGTTCTTATATGGTCTCAAAACTGTGTTGAATCTATTCTCTCTTTACCAAACCCAGATTAGTACTGAGGCTAGAAATCAAAGGATCTTCAGGGGTAAATAGCCCTGGGTATTGCAGTTTAGTCCAAGACTAATAACCAGTATAGGTGAAGGATTTTTTTTTTTTTTCCCCAAATTTCAACATTTTCATTTAGAGTTTGTGTGAGAAATGACATAATACACTCCTAAATACAAATCTTGCAATCTAGCACTTTACTGCAAGTTGTCCTGATAACTGCCCAAGCGCCACTGATATCTGCCGTTTTTCTATCAGAGAACTTTGGAGCTTTTTTTCAGTTGTGGAAGACTGTGAGTGATATGAACTTTGAAACAACTGGATTGGAAGCCTTTTAAAACCTTAAGAGACTGCATTTTTAGAGGTGTATATTTTATAATCGCTTCAAGTTAATACACTGCAATACATGATTTTATCAAGCATCCTAAAAAATCCATCAATTTTGTACAAAAAGATATGTATCTTATTTTCAGCTGTCCTGCCTTGAGTATAAATTATTTTTTCTGTTTTTCTTTAATTAATAATTATTCTGAAAATAAGTATTTGTGAAAATTTTAGCATCTTCTGACCTACACCACATTTTTCATTTTCTGCAATACCATTGATTAAATGTTGACAAGTTATGGAATAAAATGATTATGTACTATGATTTACCATGTAACACACAGTTCCGAAGATGCAAAGAACCAGCATAATTGCATCCAAGTTTGTTAGTCCCTTAGTCAAATTAAACAGTATTTCTTAAATAATATAATTATACAACTGAATCTGCACTACCAAATGAAGCAAACAGGACGGCTAGGTGTAACTGAAAAATAGGCCTTACAGGTATTGGATTCAGATAAGACATCTTGAAGCATTATTGATATCTTAGATAAAACAGACTAATTAGTGGAAGACAGATTCTTCCCATAATGATCAGATAGTGTGGCCATGATTGCTTTGGACAACAACTTGCTGAAATACAGGAATGTCTGCCTTTTAATCTTTTGTAGCTCTGACCCAAGAGTGCATAGGACCAAGATGTGACTTTGTGTGTGACTGCACAGACTGTAGTGATGAGCAGGACTGTGGTAAGATAAAAATGCATCTTATATCATACATAATAAAACACCCTGGGATGCTGTGACATCTGAATTGAGAGAAACACTCTTCTTCTGTTGTTTATGCCCTGTTGGGTTCTAAAAGGTTATCGGGGGAGAGACTTTGTGTGTGATTTTGAGGACGCTGGCATGTGTGGCTGGACAGACAAATCATCTGATTTTGGCTACAAATGGGAGAGACGTCAGAGGGGAAACTCCCTACCTGACAGTGGACCATCTTCTGACTACACCATTGGGACCTCTACAGGTACACACACCCACCGCAGTGCATTTTATTTACTGTTTGCTTTCAGGTATAATCTAGGCCCTAGGGATTATGCTATTTAAAATTAAAGTGTTTTAGGGGAGGGGTAAAATCAACACTGGTTTAATGAATTGTTATAGGCATGAAAATCAACATTTTTCTTGCTTTGTTTTAAATAAAATATTTTTTTTTTTACTGAAAACTAACACTGTTTAAGTTTCAAAACATAACCTTCACTCTCCAGTCCACATATGTAAAATAAGCTACAAAAAAATTGTATTCTACAGGATTGTGATATTAAAACCATGAACACATTTACATATGACTGTCCATTTGTGATTAAGTGATAAGGAGTGTTGTTACTGCGGACAGCTTGCCAATTTGAACTTAATCATTTCTTTTTTGGGGTCACAGTGCAGACAACAAGAACAGAGGTCATTAACATGTATCAGTCTTAAAGATACAAGGATTTAAAGGTTGAAGAGAGGATGTGTCAAGTTGTGTGATTTCATGTGTATGTGGACTTTTCTCCTTTAAATATTCATTCAACAATTCCTGGTGTGAGCATGAGTGTATTATACTCTTTTTATATGTTCAGTGTTTGTGTGTTGGGCAGGCTGGTTCATGGCAGTAACTGCAGTGAAGGCAGACTCTCCAATCAATGCTATACTAACGTCTCCTGAGATTAGTCAGTCAGCCTTTACCTGTCGCCTTCGCCTCCGATACTTTATTTGGGATTCAGGTAAACATACACTCACACACATTTTTAGCAATATTCTCTACTTTCATCTGATTTAATAGATTCAGTTTGGTTTATGGATAGTGTTGGACATGGGATTTGTTTTTCATTTGGTTTTCACCATCTTTGGCAGGGTATATACATATCAGCCACAACATTAAAACCACTGGCACTGAAGTAAATAACATCTTATTACACTGGCACCTGTCGCGTGGTTGAATATATTAAGCAGCAAATGAACAGTCTGATATTGAAGTTGATGTGTTGGAAACAGGAAAAAGGCAAACATAAAGTTCTCAGCAAATTTAACAAGGGCCAAACTGTGATGCTAGACAACTGGGTCAGAGCATCTCCAAAACAGCAGGTCTTCTGGAGTGTTCCTGGTATGCAGTGGCTAGTACCAAAAGTGGTCCAAGGATGGACAATTGCTGAACTGGTGACTGGGCTCACTGATCTATATCAGGAGTAAAGGGTAACTTGTCTAGTCTGATCTCACAGAAGATCAGTTTCATAGTTTCTACTGTTTCACGAATTGTTATAAAACATGCTGACTTTGATAGAAAGGTGTCAGAACACAAAGTACATCACAGCTTGCTGTGTATGCGGCTGCATAGACTCAGAGTGCCCATGGTGAACCCTGTCCACTGTACCTATACTGGTCATGTGAGCATCAGAACTATACCATGGAGTAATGGAAGAAATTGGCCTAGATTATTAATCACATCATTTGGACGTGTGTGTGTGTGTGTGTGTGTG
Organism: Brycinus macrolepidotus; assembly: GCA_037974445.1. Classification (NCBI taxonomy): domain Eukaryota; kingdom Metazoa; phylum Chordata; class Actinopteri; order Characiformes; family Alestidae; genus Brycinus; species Brycinus macrolepidotus. Next base: position 13,379,204 of record JBBPCZ010000023.1, read on the forward strand.
TGTGTGTGTGTGTGCGCTGGTACAAGTGTACAGCCACAGCTATGCTGTTGAAGTATTAACCCAAATCAGTGACATTACTCAAAAATATTTCACCAGGAGATGACCACTGATAAAGGACTTGAGCATGGCTTTGACAAACCATAAACAAACTGCACTTTCTTACTGTGGGTTCAAGTGTAGCTGTAAGGTAGGGGTTTCTAATAAAGTGGGTGACTAGTGTTTATGGGATAGACGAGTTTCTGTATGTTGTAATGGGAGTGGTACTGCAGTGACAGGTTACAGGCGGTAAGATCTGTAATTTAGTTCCTACCTGCCAGTCTCCGTTGTAGCTGATGTTGCTCATAGCAAGGCGCCACACATGTCCCTGACTCAGACTGCTGGAGAACAGCTTGGTCTTGTCCCCCTTTACAGGCTTTATATACACACTCAGAGTGCCTTTACGACAGACATACAGAGCATAAACATTAATACATGACATGAGGAGAGTGTGCTGTAACACAAGGCATATGTGTGTGACTTTGTTGTTCAACCTGGGTTGTCACCGCCAGTGTGGTACCAAAAGTGGACACACTCAGTGTGCGCCACGCCAGGGCGTACAAGAGAGCTCAGGGTCATCACGCTGCCCTGAGGAAGGACCTCCACACCACTGTGGGCCAGCATGTAGTGGCCTAAGGAGACATGCAATTCTGTAAGCTTCTTCTACACCAACATCAAAACAACGGCAGTAAGAGAACACAGAACATAATTGTTTCTATCTATCTGTCTGTCTGTCTGTTTCTTTGTCTTTCTGTCTGTCTGTCTGTCTGTCTGTCTATCTATCTATCTATCTATCTATCTGTCTGTCTCTCTGTCAGTCTGTCTGTCTGTCTGTCTGTCTATCTACCTATCTATCTATCTATTTATCTATCTATCTATCTATCTATCTATCTATCTATCTATCTATCTATCTATCTATGCATTCATCCATCCATCTATCCCTCTTTCTCACCCATCTTTGTCTCAAGGCTGTGGTCAGTCTCTGGGCCAGTTCTGGCGAAGTCCCAGTTCTGGTGGACCCATAGTGCAACTCCACTGCTGCTGTAGCCACATGTGTGACCCTCAAATGAGCACATAGTAGGCAGAGAGCATGATCTTTCTACAAATGCCACATCGTCTATAGCCACCTCACCATCAAATCCTGAGCGCACTGCCTCAAACACCAACTGAGGCAGCAAGAGAGAGAAAAAAGAGTGATAGAGAGAGAGAGAAAGAGAAAAGATAAAAGTTTTTTTTATCACAATTGAGAGAGAAGAAAGAAAAACAGGTAAATGTGAATACAAAGGCTCAGCAACAACAGCACAGATGCCATAACAACATGGTTATATGAATGAAGCCACATCTTTAGCATACAGCTGCTTAATTCAGACACATTTCCCTGAACTAAAAGAGCAGAAAAGCCACTGACGCAAAGCACACTCAACTCTAAAAGGTCTAAATTTGCTTGCATTCTTACAAATAACTGTGCGGAAAAGAAGTAATGCCAAAAAAGCCACTTTTGGTTCCATTAAGAACCTTTCGGTGGATGGTTCTTTAAAAGATAAGCCAGTCAACAGGATTTGTGCCTCTTTGGGTGTTCTTTTAAAGAACCGTTCATTGACAGGTTCCTTAGGAAACCAAAGGTGTTTTTTGCAGCATCACTTAGTTTCAGCACCTTTATTTTTATGACTGCTAACAAATCATTTGTAATACAGTATTACACAAAGCAACTAAGCCGCAACAGCTGTCTTGGTCATTTAGCATAATTTTAAGGACCCTAAATGTAACACCATTGATTTTGAGGCTACTGGTTTTACTTGATAGGAAGTAAGTTGTTGGGGCACTGGACAGTGTCCTTCCTGCCAGAAATTTCCGTGGGCACCCACACGGGTCCATAATATCTCCTCTGGGCCGTCTGCATGTTTAATCTTAACATTGAGAGCACCTGTCGGAGTACAATAACATTTCTCTAAGCTTTATTATCTTAACTCCTAATTGAGGTTTTATTGCATATGAGATATGAGAGAAAAAATAAGTTATATTTTAAAAGATACACATTTATGTTAGCATTGAATAAAAGCAAACAATCATTGTCATATCAAAATGCCATTACTTATTTTTCCATCATTTGAAAACCTGCTCTTTACATTTTGTGAAAATCTTAGAACAAATGGACCAAAAGAAATGGCCCAAATTGTTGAGAATAAAATCTTGTTACATTTCTATACATTCAAAGTTAAGAATGCTAATTTGGCTTCTTCCATTTTTGAGATAAGATATGGATAACATATTTCTCTGCATGTTACCTGTTTGGGGGCCATAGAGTTTGTAGAAGAAGGAGAGACAGTGTTCAGTCAGTGAACTCTGACGGTATGAAAGGAGACGACCGGAGAGACCACGGAGGGCTGTGTTCCACATATCCACCACCAGACTTCTTCCTGAGTAGTTGCGTTATTATTAACAACCAAGCATGATAAAGACATGTTTACATATTTAACATATATTTACTTCTGGGAAAAGTATGTACAATATATGTTCTGACAAAAATTGGCAATGAGGGCTAATTTGTTCTTCTTCAGAAGATTATCTAAAGAAGATACTCCATCAAGTACAAATGCTATTCAAAAAACTAGTTGTTCCACCAGTACATATAACATCATGTATTCAAACAGAAACAATTTAAATGACCACTGTAGAATTTTACCATTACCATTGCCAACAGTGTGGTCACTTCCATTTGTAACTCTCCAGTCATAGTTATCTGTCTGATCCTGGTACCATCCACATAAGTCTCTTTCAAAGTTACACGACAGTCCTATTTGAGGAACACAGTAAATTTAATCACACTTTTGCACACGGAAACTAACTAAACCTAGAGATCAGAAAATCAGAAATACAGTAAAGTACAAATTACAGATTTATTCAGTTTCACATGATTAAATAAGGAATGATAAGATAAACTTGATACTGCAGTGTAACTCTAACCGAGAGGTTTGAAAATGGTTAACCTACACCATCAAACATCAAACCTCAAATCACATGCTATGATGTTGGTGTTAAATAGATTACATCATATGTGGTTCATTTAAACAGAGATTTGTTTTAGGAACTTCTTTAATCTTGTTTCCCTTCAATACTATTCAAATTACTAAACACTTTGAACCAAATTCATTGTTATGTAGTTATTAAGAACTAAAGAAGCCTCTGACAACATAGCAAGCTTTCAAAACTTTGTGTCCAGTGGAATATTGCTTAACCCTTAAAAGTATGAGATTTTATACTTCATAAATCTCCACATATTTACACCAATTCAGTTTACACTTTGTTTGATGATGATTAGGAGCACTAGTGTAATCCATCCTGAAAAGCTAGAGGTTTTTCTGCAGAAATGATGAACAATCTATATATGAGTTCAGGCCTCACCATCAGAAGTGGAGGGGATATACTGTGGGTGGCAGTCGACATAATAAACATCCTTCACTGCTATTCTGGAGCCCACATTCAGCTCTTGAGCATAAGCTCTGAATTCAAGCTTGCAAAAAAAAAGCACAGAAGGTGAGTCATGATAATTATGTCATTTCTACTTTCTTCAAGCAGAATGAAATCTCAAAGACAAAGATGTCTGAAAAATTCTTTGGAGCGATGCCACAGAAGAACCACTTTTTTTCCAAAATAATCTTTTAGTGAATGGTTCTTTAAAGAAAAGTTCCTCCTTCTTCCATTTTTCAAAATAATGCCTACCTGCTAACCTCTATGCTGTGCAGTCACTTACTACAGACAATAATTTAGATGGTTTTCATTTTTACCACTTAAAGGTTCTTCAGGGAACCAAAGGTGGTTCTTCTATGGCAGTGTCTCTCATCCCTGGCGGACACTACTTCGTACACTGTCATGCTTTTCCTGTTTAAAAAAATCACTTTAACTCAGCAAGGGTGTGTTAATCAGCTGATTAGTTGGATCAGGTGTGTAGGAAAAAATAATAACACAGCAGGGGAGCTCCAGGACCAGGCTTGGGAAACATTTTTTATTGCTCCAAAGAGCCTTTCAGCACCACCTTAGGAATATACATCAAAGGACTAGGACATAAAATGTAAACTGCTAGGATGTAAATCCATCACACTCTCAAAAGAAAAGATTGACAATAATAAAATGGGAAATATGAAAAATCATCCAATACCTGGAAGCGATGATCTCTGGCTCCAATATAGAGCTCCTCTTTTACCCAGGATGTAGTGTTCTCCCCTGTCCGCCCACTAAACTCCCACAGCCAAGGCAGAGTACCCAACACACTGTCCACTACAGCTACAGACACTTCACCTATAGAGAAAGAGTACACAGACCATATAATAAACCTGTTTGTACTTCAAATTTACATAATTTTCTCCTAAGCCCAAATTAGTAAGTCTGCAAAACATGTTTGGTGTCAGAATTTGGTTCTTTAGTTTTGCAAAAAAACAAAGAAACAAAGCTAATGTAAATAAGAAATTATCAAAGTTTCTGTCCCCTGTATTTGCATTAAATGCCTAAATCCTTACACTCTAGCTTTAAGTTGCTTTGTGAAGATAAATGATCTCAAAAAGGCTCTATGATAATGTGAATAAAGTGGAAAAAAGTACCAAGACCATACACTTGAATCAAGATGGTGGCTACTGCTGCTTTTAACTATGCTACACCTGTTGCAGTGCCTGTGTGTGGATTGTGGTGTAGGAGTGTTGGGTTTAGAGTAATTGTGTGTGGCTTGTTGTACAGGAGTGTTGGGTTAAGAGCACTTGTGTGTGGGTTATTGTAGTGTAGGAGTTCTGGGCTTAGAGTGCTTGTGTGTGGATTGTTGAAGTGTAGGAGTGTTGGGTTTAGAGGATCTGTCTGTGGGTTGTTTTGTAGGGGTGTTGGGTTTAGAGTACTTGTGTGTGGGTTGTGGTGTAGGAGTGTTGGGATAAGAGTACTTGTGTGTGGATTGTGGAGTAGGAGTGTTGGGTTTAGAGTTCTTGTGTGTGGATTGTGATGTATGAGTGTTGGGTTTAGAGTACTTGTGAGTGGATTGTGGTGTAGGGGTGTTGGGTTTAGAGTACTTGTGTGCGGGTTGTGGTGTAGGGGTGTTGGGTTTAGAGTATCTGGTAGGAGTGTGGGGATTAGAGTACTTGTGTGTGGATTGTGGTGTAGGAGTGTTGGGTTTAGAGTAATTGTGTGCAGCTTGTTGTATAGGAGTGTTGGGTTAAGAGTACTTGTGTGTGGGTTGTTGTAGTACAGGAGTGTTGGGTTTAGAGTATCTTTGTGTGGATTGTGGTGTAGGAGTGTTGGGTTTAGAGTACTTGTGTGTGGATTGTGGTGTAGGGGTGTTGGGTTTAGAGTAATTGTGTGCAGTTTGTTGTATAGGAGTGTTGGGTTAAGAGTACTTGTGTGTGGGTTGTTGTAGTGTAGGAGTTTTGGGCTTAGAGTGTTTGTGTGTGGGTTGTTGTAGTGTAGGAGTGTTGAGTTTAGAGTATCTTTGTGTGGATTGTGGTGTAGGAGTGTTTGGTTTAGAGTACTTGTTTGTGGATTGTGGTGTAGGGGTGTTGGGTTTAGAGTATCTGGTAGGAGTGGTGGGATTAGATTACATGCATGTGGATTGTGGTGTAGGAGTGTTGGGTTTAGAGTACTTGTGTGTGGATTGTGGTGTAGACGTGTTCGATTTAAAGTATTTGTGTGTG
>JBBPCZ010000023.1:13406147-13419436 GCA_037974445.1 Brycinus macrolepidotus
CTTACATACTAGTAATCTCTACTACATCCAATAACATAATCCAATAATCTGTGTTGTTAGAAATTCATGTAACTGTGTTACTTATCTATAGTTCTGGTCTCTGTGTCTCAGTGTCTCTGTCTGTGCAGTTGTAATATAGGCAGTTTCCTCTGGGATCAATAAAGTTTTCTGATTCTCATTCTGATAATGTCAAATGTAATATATTTATTTATTAATAAGATTATTTATTTATTTATTTATTTATTTATTTATTTATTTACTGGATCATTTATTTAGCGGTGTATTTAAAAGCAAACACATAAGAGATCACTCAGGTGCAGTGTGTCAGAGAAACGGAAAAAAGACACGCTCTCACACATATTCAGTAAATAAAGTAAATAAAGCAACCAATAGATTTAAAAATTGTATTGCAGGCTGCAAAACACCATAGCTAATTAATGCAATACATGTTTCTCCAGTGCTAGACAGATCAAACAGCCCTGGAATATATACAAATATTTAAACACATGGAATAAATTAAATGTTACCTTTTCTAAGGCCTTTTCTAAACCACCACTGGTTTGGCCTGAATTGAAAAAAGAACAAATCTTGATTCGAATCGTCAAATTTATATAAAAGGCACAAACTGTTGTGATGAAGGCACAATAAGCTATTGCACAGGATAATGAGGATAATTTAGCTTACTCTTAAAGCAAAAAAAGATGCTTATGAAAGCAACCTTTGCAGTTGTGTTTTTGTTTCTTGTTTATAGACATAATCCATCCTTGAGAGTCAGGTTCATCATGATTTCTTTCCTGCTAATCTGTTCCTTCTTTAAGCATTGATGGAAAAAATGTATCTTGAATAAGGACCATCTGGCATATTCAATATTCACTCCTTCAGCGGGAATTAAAAACTTTTAAATTTATAAACAATTAATAATGAGTAATGTGTTAATGAGACGATCCACTTAATGAGTTGGAGGTAGAACAGTGTCAACATCCAATTACAGTCAAATTTATAATTCCAAAAGGAAATATTCATTAATGGATCCTGCATGTCTGGGGTCATATCAAGCATAATTCATCATCTCATTTCATTTAATATCATAATCACACCTCCCACTTCCACAGCCCCTAACAATCAGTGAAAATGATCAGCTAGCTCCTTGATGAGCCCCATTATGGAGGAAAAAAGGTATGATCTATGAATTCAGGCTGACCTTAATGTAAGGATGAAGCCGCACTCTCTGTAGAACTGGAAAAGTTATTCTCTGAAATACAAAGTTAGCTCCAACACCAGTATCTATTTTTTATGTACAATGCCAAGTGTCGACTGAAGTGGTGTAAAGCATGGCACCTCTGGACTCCAAAGCAGTATAAACGTGATCTTGATTGCCATGAGTTCTCTATTGACATGCATAGTGCACAAAACGTTTACAAAACACTCTAAAAGCTGCTGGAAAAGGCTTCCTGTAATAGCTGCAAAGGCGAAGGAGGACTCTCTGTGTCCATGGTTTTGGAATATGACATCTAAAAAACTCATATTGATGTGATGTTGAGATGTCTTGGCTAGTGTATGTGTAAATAGGAGCTAGATCCTCCGAGATGCAGAGAAATATACCATTTTTCTGTAACACAACTATAGGGTGCAGTAAAAATTTCAGAACAGTTGTCCAGCATTGCCTTAAAGCTCACTTTTCTAAAATACAATAAATGCTTCAGAAAGTATCTAAATTATAGTAGTTTGACTGAGAAATTATGTGTATTTAATATGACACTTTGCTTCAACATATCTGTGTGGGTAAACAGTTTAAAACACTAAGGAAACACAAAAGGAATGAATTTTAATAGTCATTTTATTTGTGTGGTACCTTTTAAAGCAAAAAATTACATCTGGTATATACTGAAATAGTGTGTATGGTTCCTTAAGTCACTACAGAGTTGACTATAAGAAATGCTTTAACGACAGTCTAGTGACAACTGGGCAATATAGCAGGTTTCTCTTTGGTGGGGTTAAGGGAATGGAAAGAACATCTTAATGCGTTTGCTCATTGTATATACATGTTTGCCCCAGTAACTTAATTTACAATCCTTATTTACAAGTGGTACTTTGAGATCAGGGTAAAACATGTATGTAGGCAAAGCACAGAAGCAAACCTTCAAAGCTGTACTGAAAATACAAGGGAGCGGTGAGTTTATGTAATGCATGATTAGTGTCACACATGATTATCAGTCTCGGCTCTAACTGAACAAACCAAATATCAGTTCAGTTAGCTCCACTGAACCACCAACCTGCTGTCCAAGACCATTCTCTTGGGAATTTCAGAAGATTAAAAGCATATATTTATATAGTTTTGGGTGGTCTCAGTGTTTCCCAGCCTTGGACCTTGAGGCCCCCTTTTCTGCACAGTTTAGTGTTTCCCTACTACCAGCTCAAGTGGTCCAGCTCATTAACAACCCCAGATGTCATTAAAAGAAATGGCTTCCCAGTGTGCCTGACAAAGGATGACACAGTCTGACAATGCAGAAAGGCATTTACACACCAATACAGAGGAAAAAAGGACAAAATCTTAAACACATGCAATATCTTCAGCTCGGTCCATACTGTAACTGGCCTTTGTTATGCACCATCAAGTGTCAATGCATTGCGTTTTCAAAAGTAAATCTTTCTATCATTAAAGTACAGCATATACTATCCATCTTACACCTTTGTACACAAACGTCCGCCCAAACACACAACGAACACTTCGCAAAACTAAAGCTGATACACATCTCCACTCACAAACATCAAACCACAAGAGTCAGTTCACTCGAGTACTACAAAATAATGAAGAAAAACATTTAAAAAAGCATACAATTTTTTTTCAGTGTTCTTATTTTTGCATTTTTTTTCTTGAAAGGCACATTTTCCATGTTTTAAATAGCTTAAACCTATATTTGACAAACATAACCACTCAAAGACGGCACACTTTAATATATTTAAAAGTTAAACACACTCACTGGACACACTCTAAAAAGAAACATGATAATTTGCATTAAAATGTTCCATCTGTTTCTAAGGCCCACCCTAATGTACATTACGGATGAGCCCTCATACAGCGCAATAACCTAGATATTTATGGTATTAGGCCAAGACCTGCCCTTTGGTTTCCTGGTATAGATTATAGTGAACCTTCACCACACGCATTACAAAAACAAAGCTATGACCATTTCGTAGGAGAGCATATTATCATCAGAAGAGACAAATAGAATATAGAGCTGAGATACAACTTCTTAAAGTACGCCAGGGCAGAGGAATCGGCAGGATAAAATATATGTATGCGCCTCCAAGATCTTCAAGCTTTATTTCAAAGCCAACCCTTTTAATGCAGATGAGAAACCTCTGTCACTAGATGTCAGTTAAACTCTGCACAAGTGAACTACATGAAACAAAGGATTTTCAAGCCTGTTTTACGAATGGAGACATGTTCCACACTACAAGTCGACTTATTTGGCCCAGATTCAGAAATCACAACTAAATCTATTAATCAACCATGCAACCACACCTTTTTGAATAATGTAACAAGGGGTTTGGGCTGCTTCACTGTTCACTGCTTATTTGTCAACTCTGGCCTAGTTTCATTCAAACACACACACCTAAAAAGAAGACACATATTCAAATGCATGATTGCCAAACACAACATAACAAAGCTGAATAAAAGAAAAAAAAAAAAAAAAAAAACAACGATAAAAGTGATCAAGAGACATCTCCATGTCTGACAATTTTTTTTTACTGTATGATTTGGAGACAAAGTGGAATTCTTTCATTAGCTTGGTCAACATTCACTAAAGTGCTACACATGGCCTCACTGGTGTTAGGAAAAAAATGACAACTTAAAGAACATAGGATGGTTCTTATGTCACAAAAAATGGTACTGCCTGATCGGAGTCTTCAACAATGATAAAGTCCAGGTATACATTATCCTGGCCGCATCCGTCTATAAAACAAGCCTCCGTTTCTGGTTCATAAACATTTATCCAGTGAGTGTTCCTTTTTCAAACTGGTAACTGAAATCAGAAAGGAAAAAAAATCAAAACAAAAAATGACAAATTCAAAAATCAGGAAGATCCTTTTTCGAGGAATAATAATATTCAGCCTAAACAGCATTCGATATGTCTTGAAGTGGCTGGGCAGACACCTGAACAGATTCTGGGAATTGCCATCCGAGACTTCCAGCTCATGACTAAATCGGTCCAACTGCTGAAGACTGTGATGATGAACTGACTGTGATTGCACATTCCCATTATAAAGTGAAATCGTCATGTTCATGTGAAAAAAAAGATGTTTACACAGTGCAGCTTATAGTACAAGCAGAGTGGAGACAGATCCACATGAAACAGCCTTTGCAGTGAGAACGTGAAGGAATATGTATGAGCCTGCTTATCATGGATGGTTGATGTGACAGCCTGCAGCTGATTGGCCCCTTTGGGTGGATGGGCCCCATATCTGATGTGTGTGCGGTGTGCTGGGGAGTGGTTCCCCAAAGCATGGCGCGACTTGGCTTCTCCTCATTATAAAGTCTGCAGGCATTGCTACACACACTCAGCCATGGTGTCTGTATGAACAAGGGCCCGGTCTCTCAGCCTTCATTTCAAGGTGGACCAAGAGGTGGAAGGTGGACCCAAAAGCTGATGGTCGCTTTAGAGGAACTTGTCAGGCTTAGCAGCAGAACAGCAGAGAGCCAAAGGCTCTATATACACAGGCCAGACTGCAAGGCAGTAAGACGACGCTCAATACACTGCTTACCTGTACAGGCAGAAAAAGACACATTAGAATTAGGGGTGTTGCTCTGAAGGTGGTGATTTAACTACATTGTGTGTCTGTGTGTATATGTGTATTATTTTTTGACAGACTTATGTATGATAAACAGATTTGAATTTGTGTAATTAAATATGATTATGGCAATAAACCTTTGCTGAATTTGAATTTAAACTGAATGATTATGTATATACATTAACTATGTATGTAATCACTTTTTCCATAAAATAGGTTATAGTCAGGTTATTTTCAAGAAAAAAAAAGTGTATTAGTGTATTACTGTATGGTATATACTCAAGTCACATATGTGTATGCAGTATGCTCTTTCCTAAAGACTACTAACTGAGCTTAATAGTCTGCACGTCAGATATTCACACCACTATCACAATTTATGCTGCTAATTCTCTGGCAAGAAGTTGTATAGTGTATGCTTAAACTCACACTTGCTGACACTGAGGATATCAGCTTGCTCTGTAAGGAGCAGAGACAGACCCTCCATCAGCAGTAAGGCCTTATGATAGCGCTGTACTGAAGCTTCACCCTGGTGGAACATCTCATCCAGTGCGGCAGCCTGCACCTATACATACAAAGGATAAACAAACAAACGTATCCATTCAATGGGGAGTGGGGCATGTATTGGCAGGCAGGTCTTTAACACAAAGACCCATGACCATGTGTTTATGTGGACTTTTTTCTCATACCATTTGCACAGTGTGGCTGAAGATGAGCCTCTCTGCAGTGATGCTGTTGATGTGGTCCATCAGACGATGCTTGTGGGAAAAGAACCGCTCCAGACGTGCACTCAAAGAGCGACATGACATCACACTCGACTTGTACAGGTCATTCAGCCTCCTGACCACTAGACACAGGCCAATATGTATTATATATTACATATATCATAATATTATTGTCTTAACATTTGCATCTGCAAAACAGTAACTTTATAGGACAAGGAGGTAACATTCATACATGTAGAAAAAATGTATATACTTGTATCTATCTATATATCTATATATATTCAAGTGGAACCTATGGGGTTTGCTAACCTTGTTTGACCGTGGTGGAGGGATACAGTTTGCCCTGTTTGATGCCCTCCATGGCTGTATGCAGAGAGGATGACAGGAGTTCTGCTGTCTTCATATACAGCACCAACTGCTCAGCATAACTGAAACACATACACACACTACACCTTAGCGATACAGAACCTCATTATGATTTGACAGAATGGAACGCTTCATTTCCCACTGCATAAAAGCCCTGCGACTGAGAAGCAGTGTGTTTGTGTGTGTGTGTCTGTTTGGACTCTTTACCTCCACTCTCGGCTCAGGGAGCTGATCTGGTCAGTCACCATGCTCTGCTGCTCGTGCATACAGGTGGATGATGGTTCTGTCTGCTCACCCTCTCCACCCCTCGCTGCCGCCACCTCCACCATACAACGGGCAAATTCCAGCATGAAGCGAAGCCTTTGCAGAGTGTCTGTGTGCTCTTGCTGCAGAGAGATATAACATGATCAGATAACAGCAGTCTACAAAAGGGCTTGGCTCGTAACATGACTTTCATGGTTGCTAACCACAGATATGCAGCACAGAATGCTGAAGTTGCTCCTGCCTGTTTTAACCACATGACTAAAATATGGAAACCAACCCAATCCAACAATCACCTGGACTCCTTGCCCTATAGTCATCAAGGTTTTTCTCCATAATTTAAAAGCTCCAGCTGCCCTTTATACAAGTATTTCATGATTAATGGTCAATAGAAATGTGTCATGACTACTTTTGCAAAATGTCTTTGCTTTGAAGTACATTACAATTAAGAAAGTTTTCTCATAGGAACATGATTTATCTGAGTTGCTCTCATAAACATAAATACTGAGAAAAGTATTTAAGAAGCAATGATCAATAATTAACAATAAATTGTTTATTTGATTTAAATTTGATTTTTAGTCATTTAAGTGACCAAATTTCTCTGTACTGCAAGAAGGATAATTTGCGTTATGAAAATTAAGGTAAATTTTGAAATAAAAAATGAATAATTTAATAATTATCTGTACCATATTGCGCTCTGACTGACCTACTAAATGAAATGAATATTGATTATTTGGAATCAAACTATGTAGAATTTGGTACCGTTCTAAACCTTGTGCTGTCTTTAGAATATCTGCAAGTGTGTAATGTCTTCCTCTGTGGGGTATCATTCAACCTAAAATAGTCAATCTTGTGTCAGATGGCAATAGTCTATATGAGTGTCTTATCAAAACAGAAATAAATAATAACCACAATTTTTAACCAATGGTTAATGAGCTTCTACTATCAAAAGAGCATCGAACCATGGTTCCATGTTACATGGTGACAGGCATGACAGACCTTATCAATTCAAATGATGCAAGACACAAAAATTGCAAACATATGCATATTTACCTCCATTAATGTCTCTTCTGGGAGTTCAGGGGCCTCAAAGGTTATAGCTCCCTCTAGGTTGGAAGAGTGGGAGACATAGCGAGGACTGGAAGGACCCTGACAGCCGTCCAAGAACATTCCTGAATGGGGGCAGCGGCTGGTGAGGGATCCCACAGGGCTAATAGAACTTGAAGAACCTGCTAAGAGATAAAAATCAATGAGAACTATCAACAATTAGTAAGCTGCCAATTTTCTAACCTGCTATTAGACAGAATTAGACAGAAGGGATGTGAATAATTCCGAGCGTGCACGCACGCACGCACGCACGCACGCACGCACGCACGCACGCACGCACACCATACTGTAATTGGAGTGGAATGAAAAAATGAAAAGACACCTGCAGAACAGTTGCAGCAAATCCACTGTGCCTGAAAAGAGTTGTAAAAGGCTTTAGAAAACACTCAGCCTCACCTGAGAACTTCCTGGAGCGGGATGTCTGTGGCGGAGTGCCTCCGCTTGGAGGTGAGCCCACAGTGAACACCACACGCGCTGGACTGCCTGAGCCCACTACCATGGTACCATCACCAGAGGGTGCTGTGAAGTGGGGAAGTTGCATTGAAGACAGACTATGCTTTTAGTAACAAAGATAATACTTTTTCTGTATTTTAATCAATAAAAAATGGCATTTTTAACTGCATAATGTTCTCCAGTTTTTAACTGCACAATGCCCTCTGTTTTTCTGTGACATTCAGTTTTTTTTGTATTATTATTTAAGTTCTGTTTTAACATATGCATTTCTATGTTACTTTTATATATCCAGTTTAAGTTCTGTATTACTTTAAGCAGTCACAATATGATCCAGGACAATTTATGTATGTCTTTGATCCAATCTATGATCGTACTTTCATTTACAGTTCTGTCTTTTATTGTAATTTAATGCAATACTGTTGTTAAGCAACCAGGGTTAAAATAAAATATTTCACAAAAATTAAAATGACAAAACCCACAGAGACTCTCTGCTTTATCCATTCTGCTTAAGTTGGGTGAAATACTTTTGAGAAAAGTACTCTAATAGCCATGCGACCACATCATAAACACTAAAGAACTGATTTGTATCTCTGTAAACTTAAAATAGCAGTATCCCACTTTATGCAAGTCTTGATTCTTTGGTCTGTTGTGTTTTCTATTGGAAAAACACACTGTCTCCCTGCATGAGGCGTTCATTGCCCTAATAACTAATATACAGTTTATGAGACAATTGAACCTTTTAAGTCATAAAATAGGCTACTGCCATGTGGACATGTGGAACTTCTGAGAGCCGACATGTACAGTAAACAATGAGGCAAATGTCAGTATGCCTTGCATCATCTGGGCAGCACTTAAGAACTAAATACAATTTCTATAACCTTTTACCTCCTGAAACATTAATCTCAACCAGACAAAACAAGCATCGCTCATCCCACTCTCATGATGGAATGTTTTGCACTGTAATAGTTCATCTTATTATTTTATTTACAAGGAAAACAAAGTTGCCCATGTGTAACTCTTGCAAACACTGCTATACCTAATTTCAGTTCTCACCGTCTAGAATAAATGTGTGTGTATAAGAAGGTCAGGGAGAAAGAGAATGAGAGTGACAGAAGAAAAAGAGAGAGTAATGAGTTAACCTGTAATGTCTATGGCTCTGTCTGCACTGAGGCTCTCGGTGCTCCCTCTATCACCCAGCTGTCCCCCGAACGCCGCCATCAGCAGCATGTCCGACAGGCGACCAGCGCTCTGGGACCTGGAGAAACAACAGAGTGTGTTACAGGTAATACATGGAAGTTACAACGAACAAAGACACAGACAACTGAAGGTAAATTAGGGGAAGAAAGAGGGGAATTTGACTCTTGCACGGCCAATATATGGTTCTTTTTTTTTTTTTTTTTTTTTTTTTTTAAACTAGCAGCTCAAAAGTCTTCCACTCCTATAGCTTGTACCTTCCAAAAGCCTTGGCTTCCTCAGGCTGACAGGCAGCAGGCATTCCTGCCTCTCCTTGCGATGGCCTATTGGCGGATGATGGGAAAACCAAGCCCTGCTGGGTCAAAAAAGTGACCATGTTGGGGGAACTGGGTGGTTTGGGGAACTCAAACGGGGGCATAGCCTGACAGGAAGGATGAGAAAAGAATTGTATGTTTAAAACTGGCAGTATGTTAGGTTTATCAAGCCAACTTAATAAAATCAAGAAATAATAAATATATACTAATCCATGAAAATATCTACATTTAAAGCTAACCCAAAAACACATAATTTACCAATCATTATAGTAAGGGAATACTATATGAACATGAATTGATTAACTGTTGTAAAGTTCAGGTTCTGCAAACAAATGCCCTTTCTCCTGCAGACTGTTTGATGGTGATTCACTTTTATTTGCAAAGGAAGCCCAAATTAACAATAACTACATACTCTTGATGGGGATCCAAGGATGGTGGGTAATGGGCTGCGCTGCATCAGCTCACTAAGCCTAGGAGAGGAATGTAGAGGCCTGAGGGCCATTGTGCCCCCCTGGGGGGCCACTACAGGGTCCGAGTACTGCTTCCTGATTGTTTGCCTGCAGCCACCAGCAGCCTCCAGCAGACAGGGGGCACTGTGAAGGCGCGAGCCCAGTCCATGCTGCTGAGACAAGGCCTTGGCCTCTGGAATCTGGAGAGCTGGAGCAAACAGAGCAGAGAGAGGTCCTGGGTGAACTATGCTGATGTAAATAACAGCATGACATAGACCAGAGGGCAGATGAATTATGAAATAACAGGCAGGGCAAGCTGTTTGTACTCAGCAATGCAGACTCTAGAAAAAAAACTGGTGACTACGCAAGCAGGGATTTAGAATCCAGTCTGAGTGCTGAGATGCAATGCCACACACTGGCTTGTCTCAGCATGATGTTACTATTCATAACAGATGCTCAAAAAAAAAAAAACCCAGTGGCAAGAAGTGTGAAATTCAGCATAAATGTCACAAATTATCTGCATGTATTTGTACACTAATAATACACTACATTAATTAATAAAACATTGGCATGTGTACAATGTGCTAGGCAATATGACTTAACATTACTGTAACACATCTAGATCTACTTTTCTAATAGTTTATCAGGGATATTGCCAGTACTTCTGAACAACTACAAGCTATTATAAAAAAAAACAGATTGACAAATTATAGAGAGAAGATTATATACATTTTCCCCATACTGCCCATTTCTAGGCGGTGTTCACACTGTGTTTTTCTCAAGGCCGAAAAATGCAAGGGGAGGTTATGGACTCTTTGTACTTGGGGGTTCATACCATTTTTTCCCTGTTGCTATGCAACAGCAGTATCATAACTGTCAATCAGCTGTTATATTATGGTATGTATGGTAAAGCTCTGACTCTTCTACTGTTAACTAACAGGTGAGATGGTGCTAGCAAAGACAAACTTTTGGCATTAAATAAAAAAAATCATATAGTTTAAGTTATGCAACTGCAACAGTCACTAAACGTCCATCTTCCTTCTGCTCTGATTTGGTCATCTAAGAAAAAACACTTACGGGCTACTTTACCACACAAAGTTAAACTTTTTTCAGCTCAGGGCACCTGGAGTGTTCATGCAGGGAACATAAAATGCAAGGTGCCATCTTGCAAAAGCAGCATCCATTGAAAACGCACACAGCGTAAACCCCAGCTTGGAGACAGTAGGTCTCTATGGTCATGAAGAAAAACCAGTGGTATAAAACGAGCAACCAACATTCATATCTCTACACTTTCTTACTACAGTCCAACAGTAACAATTGTCATTCCGAATATTTACTCTGTTCCACTTACAGCACACCTGAATCAAGCGCTCAGCGCATGAGTGGAACTTGATTACATAATTATGTAGAACAGCTGTGAGTCCTTAGGGAGTGCATTTAAAGCAACTCAGTGACATCAAACCACTTAACTAAAATAACAACTCAAAATATGAGAAAATGTGTGCTTGCAGGGAGGACATGGAGCGAGGGCGCTCTCACCTCCGTCCCAGCAGCCTCTGTGGCCCGTCTCTGTGCCCAGCGGGCCAGCCTGGCCTGGCAGCTCAGGGATGGTGCCCACTTTTAAGACAAAGAGCAAAGGATACACTTGTTTAAGAAACACAAAGTTTAAATGCTACTTAACTAAATTCATAGATGAAGTGGTGCTGTGACTAGAAATGGGCATATGAACAACTGTTGCTATTTAAAGATATGAATTTTAAATCACCCCATAAAGGAAATTTGTATTGTTATGAAAAAAAATGCACAGAAGTATTTTACTGCGTGCAGAGAGTTTAAGAGGTACTCCATACCTGACTGCTTAATAGATTCATCTTTGGTCTTAAGTATTTTTGACTTACATAATTATAACTTGTATGTTTAACACTGTACAAATATGGCATCTTTTTGTCTGAAATATTTCTACATACAGCTCCATTTACATGTCATCTTGTATCTGGTACTCTTGTCAATTTTGCTTTGTGATTTAAGTACAAAAGAAACTCTTCTCCATAATTTATTTTGTCTTATTGTTTTCAAACTACACATGACTGACCCCAGCAACACTTACATGAGTTCAGTTATCCATTTAGCCAGAAAATGATGCCCATCCCTAGCTGTGATGGTTGATCAGAGCAGCAGAACGCAGTGTTTGCTCACCTTGTGGGGAGAGCTGGAAGGGTTTGGAGCCCCCCATAGACAGCCTGCGCGAGGGGAGGGTTCTGTGAGGGGGAGAGGGGCCCATCTGGCCACAGCCCAGAGGACTGCCACTGCTGCACCGCCGCATTGGGCCACACCTTCATCACACACAGAAAGCCAGGCAGAGAAGTCCCGGGTCAAGATGAAGCACATCCACCACTTCAGTGTCATTTTTTTTTCACAGACAATATACATTTCCATTCAAAAGTTCAAAATCCCTGTTTTCAGTAACATAAATGCAATTCTGTTGTGGAAAATACATCTAGCATTTATTCTTATATGACGCAACTTAAAACTTGATGTGTCCAGAATTATGAATGGAGCTGCAGTTGTGATCTTCAAAAGAAAGAGTGTTAAAAAGTTGATAAATTTAATATCCTGAACATATCCTGAATATTTTAAAAAAAGTAATCAAATATCAAGACAGCTAACTCAGTAGACAAAAAAAATCACTATAAACATAATCACAGTATATTATTTATCATTTAATAACATTTAATTAATCTTAAAAACATCTGAAATGTTGAATAAGACATGTAATATAATTTTGGGTGTCTAGTTTATAGTAATTCAGTCTACACTACAAATAAAACAAAATGCTTAATATCAAGTGATCCCGAATTTCTTAACAAGTATATTCAAACTGTGTGAAACGCTCCATGAATAGTAGCCTTTGGTGGGCCAAAACTGCAGAGGAAGTGATGCAGTCACAATGTGTGCAGTGTGAAGAAATCACTGTGAAAGAATGGGTAATGTGTACTGTACTGTTTGTGTGTACTGACCGTGGGGAGCTGTCCTGGCTGGGAAAGTGCAGGTTCTGCTCCATTCGCTGGTAGTTGTGAATCTGAGTGGGTACTGGAATGGGTACAGACTGACCATAGTTGCCATAGTTACTCACAGAGTATTCAGTGGGCCTGCTAAGAATGGGAAAAGAAAGAGGAAATGAGAGACGAGGATGAGTGGACAAAGAAGAGAAGAAACAGAGAGAGCACAGAACCACATACAGGGTCTACACTGATGTATTTTCAATGTCTCGTGCATTACAGTACCCCAGAACTGACTTCCTATAAAACTTTTAGGGGAAGTCATTTATAAGGAATGCTTGCAGAAGGAAAGCCTGGCAGTAAGCAGTGAAGAGCAGAGACCAGCAGTGCTGGTGTGAAATTTGGAAGAAGAATTTAACACACTGCTGGTAGGTGGTGCCCATTATGCTGTTAGTTTCTCTTAAAGGGCCCATATCAGGGAAAGTATGTAAAACATCGTTAAAGTACCAATACATAAACATTCACTCCCCAGTCCATATGGACTAAGCTGATAATACAGTGCTGCTTGAAAGTTTGTGAACCCTCCAGACATGGTCACTGTTTTTGTAAAAAACATTAAAATAACCTTAT
>JBBPCZ010000023.1:13433370-13453370 GCA_037974445.1 Brycinus macrolepidotus
ACAAGAACAAACTGCCTTTTGCCACCACAAGGGGGTACTATGTGTCTGCAGAAGGGGTCTTGAAGAGTGGGGTAATTGATGTGCATTTTTTTGTGTCTATTGAAATAGGAAAGGGCACAAGGCTTCTGGGGCATCCAACAAAGAGCAGTTACAATCCTGTTTATGAGCCACTCACTGCAACAGCAGAACCACTCCACATTCTCCACATATGTGCATGCTGAGGCTGCTCAGCCATCGGCCTTCAGAGAGGTGTGTATGTTGAGTGGGAGGTAGCTGAGGTGGAGGGGGGCATGAAGATGATGATGAAAGCCATCAAACTGCTCCTTTGTGCAAGCCGAGTCCCTCCTACCCTCTGGAAGAGCACATCGGCAATCCTCTCACGCTTCTGATGGCGCCTGTAACAGCCCCGTTCTCTCCCCAGTGTCTCAGCCTTCCCGCATACTTCCATTCCACTCTGCTTCAGAACCACTCAGCCACTGAGCTATAGGTACTTAGAGCAGGTGCTTTTAACTTGAAAAGAGGTTATTTGCTATTTGCTAATACTTTGGATATATTTGGAACGTTTTCTACCTTGGTATGAAGACCAGGTTTAGACTGAATAATGATTTCACAGTTTTCTTTCCAAACCACTATTAAAAGCACTTTTAAAAGGTTTGCATGATGGTAATCACAATAAGAAAGTGCTAGGGTTATTTAAAAACTCCAAAAGTAGTGCTATAAAATATTTTGTCCAAATAGAGACACATTACAGGAGAGGACAATGGCAAAGACATTCTTAACTTTTGTTAAATGTAAGTGAGGGTAAAGAGACTTTAAGTCATTTTGGACCATTTCTATTGGCCCATTTGTCATTAATGTTCACAAAATGTAAAGGGCAGCTACTGCGTTCAAAGGACATAGAAAAATGAAAAAAGACATGTTGTGTGCTAGACCAGATGGCATGTCGTCCAGGACTAGGCTTAATCTCTGACAAGGAAACCAACCTTATTTAACTTAAGTCACAACTGTCTACGAGGAGAATTTAGGTCTTTTCTATAGCAAAATGTTGCCATGTTGATCTTAAAATGCCCAGTTTACTGAGAAATACTGCTGTAAAAAACCCACAGGTAGGACCTATATGCTCAGTTTTTGCAAACTGACAAAAAACAAGCTAATTTGTTTTGAAATTTAGATGAGTTATTCACAATTTTTCAGCTGAACCCTGCTGTAACAGCTGAACTCTGCTGTTCTGAACCAAAAAAAGTCTCACAAAGTTAACTGACAACAGCCCGTAGTCAAATGTATTGCTGGAGATAGGAAGAAGCTGCCTGCCTTTATATAAATTGCTGTTCCGTAGCAGCTAGTTTAAACAAGTGGAGAAATTCAGTCAAAGTGTGAGTTTTCATTTTTCAGTTGATATTGAAATTACTAAGGGGATATTTTATTATTTAATTTTGACAGTTATTGTTGAGTGCACAGTTTTGTTTTGCAGAGAGAGAGCCCACCCTTTACTTACATGCCTTGTTGTTTTATCTTTTATGGCATAACACAGAATGTAGGCTGTTTATAATTCATTATGTAACTTACTATGTAACTAATAGTGCAATTACATCAAAGTATTATGTAATGAAAATCAAATGTAGCCAAGAGCAGAACAGCATATAACTAAACCCCCAAGGGTAAAACCATCATTTTCATGCTGGAGCTCTAGCTCCACTGGGCTTTCTCCTTCACTGGGTCACAAGGAGATGGTTCACAATGTCAGCTGAAAGTTGGGGCACACCTTGCCTTTTTTAATGTACAGAATTTTACTGTTATTTTAAAAGTAAGTAATAATAGAGGTTTTATTTTTACAGAACAATTTAATAATACATTGGATATGAAAAACTAAAAAAGTGTTCATCTAAGTGTCTTCCTTGTTTTTACGAGCCTGTCTTGCCCATATAACACCCCCTCCCACCAGAGGAAGGCACAGGGCACCTCCCTCCTAATCAAAAGGCAACCCACATCACCTGTGTCTCTCCTACTTAAGGAGAGCATTTTTGCTCAGACCTGGGTTCTCTTTGTAGAGTGCTGACCCAAGACTAGCTGGTGATTTGATAAGCCCATCAAGTGTACTCCTGGGTGTCCCTGTTTTTCTTTCAAGCACCTTCCTCTCCAGACCTTGTCCCTTGGGCCCACCTCCTTTGGGACTTCTCTAAGTTCTCCTTCTGGGGCTTCCAATCTCCAGTGTCTCCAATTTTGTTTTGGAAAAATTCTCTGATCCCTCAAGCCAGTCAGACTTTGGTGCTCTTTTGTTAATTGCTTTTCCTTTTGTAGCAGAGTGTTTTGAGCCTGCCTTTTTTCTTCCCTATTAATTAATTCCTGATTAGACTGAGCCACCCTGCGCTTCTTTCCGTTATTTTATTCTTTTATCTCGACTTCCGTGCCGCACTTAGGTCTAGCTCTGTTCCTGGTCGGCGACGTACCCAGTATCTCATTGGTCTCTGGTGTTGAATGCAGCGGTTTGATTCCTGCAAGGGGTCAGCCTGCATATCCGCCACCCCCGGGGAAGTCAATGATACATAACAATTGCTAAAGCACGTGTTCAAATTCTTTTGGCTCAAAGATGTTTTAAACACCTGAAAGGTTTCCGTGCGGATTACAATATACTGATGAAAAAAGGAGAACAAAATGCTTAGGCTTTATTATTACTCCCAAACTAGTGCTGTCAAACTTGTACACATATATTGTTTTCCTCAAATTAAACATGGCAGGTATTCACAAAGCAAAATTTCTAGTTAGTCATATTTATTTGGCTGTGGTTTGCCATAAACTTTAAGCTTTCCTAATAAAATTCAGTCAAAACTATCTAGTCGCAGAGTTTGGGGACATTCCCATCATACAACTACAGTGCTGAGCATAAATTATCCAGTTTCTGTAAAATCCTGCGTTGTAAATCACCTGCCTGTTTATACTTTAACACACTTCAGTGCTGCTCCACGTGATGCCAGAGAAGAAACACCATCAGTTCAATAAAGGCGCAGTTCTCATATTTTTTAGTTTAAGGCCCCCTTGGCATACTGTGACCCCATTCACCTCCACACCCACTTGAAACTTGCCTATTTTATCTTTTTAGGCATCTATCGTTGACCTACAAGAGATGTTCTATGACATTACACATAATTCATTAAGTGAGTGCTGAATGGCAGGGAATCGTGATTGGTTGCCATGTATATTACATTTTAATTAATGATTTTTAAAAAATCATTTTTTTTAAACTAATAAATATTTAGTTTAAAATATTTGTAATTTTTTAAAATTTAAATTTAGTTTATTTAATAAACTAACAAAATTACTACGTAAAGATACAAATTCTGAGAATTTTCTGGGGACCCCAATTTGAGCCCAAAAGAAGCTTCAAATCGTTCATTAATGGTTATTTTGAGTGTAATGAACCCTCTTTAAGTTGACAGATCCTCTACACAATGTAAAGGTTCTACAAAGGACCCTTAAAATGCTACAGAACCTTTAAATGATGTGCACCTTTAAATGGTTCTTCACACTCACAAATAAAACCTTTTTTTTTAAAACCTGTTTCTTCAAGAAATCAAAAGTTGTTCTTCTATGCCATTATTTTAAGAAACCATTGGGGCTTCTATTTTCACCCCTTTTTTGGAGTATATTGTTGCTGTTGGAATAAAACCTTGAATCTCCAAAATGGTAACTTTACAGGAGAAGGGGAAAAAAAACTTTACTTTTTAGGGAATTTAATGTAAAGAGATTTTACTTTTATTGGTACATTCATCATGAAATGTAGTGTAGTGTAAAGGACTGCTGTGTAAAAAAACAATCAAAATTGGATATATAAGGTTGTGTTCTGAGAGAACAATATGCTCATTTATATTAAAAAACAAAAAAGCTGTGTGTCCCCAAATACTAACAGATGAACTATGCTACATCTTCAGTGGCCCATAAAGTGTGAAGGAGTGTGAGCCAAAAAAAATCCCCGGAGGCCACACCCTGAGAGAAAGCTGCTTTCTCACTTCAGTCCCACATGAGCAGGGAGACTTGAAGTGTTTGGTCAGAGTGAATCAGGGGGAAAATGAAGTGGCTGTGTGTGAGCAGCACCATCAGAAACGCTGCCTCCGGGCTGGGCAGCTTCTCAGCTCCATCGAAGGTGATAGGTTATCAGAAGCTGTCAGTTAGGCTGTAAACAGTCTCGGGTGCCAGCTGAAGACTGCTCATCAGCCGTCTGCCACCAGTATCAGTACCAATGCAGCTTCGGCGCTCTGCAAGAGTTTGGCATGACCTGCAGGAGCAGAGCAGAATGCCGATGGCCTGGAGGGGATGGATTGGTTCTGGCTGAACCATCTGGAGGATCCCCGACTGATGCCTCCATGCATTGCAACACCAGGGCTCAGAGTATGAGCAAAACTCCAGCCCCCGCTGGTTATGTCAGAAGGATTTTTTTTCACCTCATATACATGACCATCAAGACTAAACACCCACTGGGAACCATGTACAGCACAATTTGGGAGAAATCTTGTTGACTGTATTAGCTGTAGAGTCCAGTAGGCCCTCAAACAGTGATTACCATTCTGAGCCAGGTTTATGGGTGTAGGCTCACAATTCACTTACTTCTGCTTAAGGTAGGAGTCAGAATCTGACTGTTTTTTTTAACAGCTAATCCTGCTAAGAAAGAGTTTTAGGCTGTTTCTGTTGCACCTTCCCCTCACGGAAGCCACCAGAACGTGATCGGCCTTCGTACCGACAAGCCCTGCTGCTCTCTGGGCAGCCTAACCTCTTTGTCATGCAAGTTAATTAGAAGCACTGGAGTATATCATAGAGAATATTGCTGCTCTAAGCAGAAGATGCAGAAGAGTCATTTCAACAACAAAATAAAATGAACCCTATTCAGACCCACTGGATCTGATTCTGCAGGCAGTTTGCATATCGAGCAAGGCATAAAACACACACACACACACACACACACAACACACTTGAGCATACACCGCCCACGGCTTGCTTTCGTCCACGTCTCCTGTATGAGGAAAAATAGGAGGCCCGTTACCAAGACGACAGATACTTATTGTCAGATATGTATTCTGCGTGTGCGGCCACCATGCCAGCGCAACGTTTCATCACTGACTACCCTTGAAACTGCCCACAAACAAGGTGTGTAACTCGCAAAAAACAGGATGTTCAGCCTAATACTGTACAATATCGCAAAGAAGCACCAACCCAAAACTATCAGTACTGAGGAGGTACACAACATTGATTGCTGCAGGCTTTGGTGGGAGAGATGCACAACCGCAAAAACATCTGCCAAGCGTTGACAGCGTCTGTCATAATGGCAGATAAAATAACTTCTTGGTTTCCAAGGCAAAAAAAAAAAAACACAGTCAATCAATATCACCACTCACTCCTCTTTATTTTCCTACAAAAATATTTCCCCTTAGAAAAGACAGTTTGGAATTTTACATTTTTTGTTTTGTTTAGTTTTTTTGTTTTTTTTTGCAACTGCCACGCAAAACCATTTCACCTTAAATATATCTGTTATATAAGTAAATATTTTTAGCAATCAATCAATTTTTAACAAGTCCAAGTGTGAGTTGAGTGCACTCGCAGCAGGCCCATGGTGCCTGACTCAAGCATCCTGCTAGTTGCTTCAGGTACAGAACAGTATTACTAAAAATATCTTCTTGCCCGGGCAGAATATGAGTTAGAAAGACTGAGAAGAAAACACTTGATCCCTTCATAAACAAAGCTGGAAAACATTTATAGCTGTGGTAACCAAGGCATTGTGAATCCAAGATCATGCATGCCCTCAATGATGTAGCTGCAAAATATTGTTTCTTACGAAAATACAGAATTAATTAATAAATTAATGTTTTTCAGTATCTAGTTCTCATGAGGTGGATGCCCTGTATACTCTGAGAATAAGAGAGATAGATAGACAGAGAGAGAGAAAGAGAGCGAGAGAGAGAGAGAGAGAGACAGAAAGCCAAAGAAGTTGCTATGTTACAAGATGAAGGACAGAATGAGGAGCCAAAGTCAATGCTTTTTAGAGGAGAAAGGCCTGGGTCAGTGGTGATGGACAGTGACTGGGTAGTTAAAGCACTTGAAGTGATGAGAGTGATGAGAGGCCACTGATGCATGGTGTCCCAGGATGCCTCTCTCTTCTATACTGCAGACAGCAGGGAACCCCATTCAGAGTTTTTGCCCTTTACCTCCTGAGCATCTGAACTATTACTACTATCACTGTCATCATTATTGATCAGATGTTTAAATAAAACTGAATAAGGGTGAATAAGTTCAAGGTATGAAAACTTGACATGTTGTCCACACAAAAGTGCTTGAAATGAACCTGTTTCGAGGCACGCAAAATCATTTCAGTACACAACAATCATGGTAATAATAATAATAATAATAGTAATAATAGTTCCAGTTTTAGTAAAAAACAAAACAACAAAAAAGACCAAAAAGCTGTGTAAGCAGGTACATCCTTCACTGACTAAATGATGAGTTCCATTTAGGCCAGTGGCCAGTGTCCCTCACAGCTGTCCGAGTCCACAGGCAGCTGTGTGTATGGTCAATGTGTGTGTGTGAGTGTGTGTGAGTGTGAGTGTGTGTGTGTATGTGTGTGTGTCTGCACAGGCCTGTGGCATGGCTCTCATCAGAGCGAGACAGATGAGAGTGTCCACGTCAGCATCCAGAGTGGTGCGAGCAGCCAGGCGGGTGAGAGCTGCAGTCGTATTCCGGTGGGCGAGCCTGAGTCTGAGGTACAGGAGCACACCTCATAGCCATTCTCCGCATGGTCCACATGGTGCTGGCCGGGCAGCCTAACACCTGTGGCATTATTCTGGGTCTCCGGAGAGTCCGACTGCATGTCTGCACACACTAGCCAGTCTTTGCCGATGGGACGAGGGTACCCAGCCTCTACTTCCATGTCACTGCCTGCCACCCGCCAGTACTCCTTCCCTTTAAAAAAGTATGAGGCACCTGCAAGGACAATGGTACACAAAGGTTATTGATTTAGAACAGATTTTAATGCAAGCACAACACACAACAGTAAGATTCCCTTGGTTTGTATTGTTTGCCAGAATGGGCAGAACTGAGAAATTCTAACAAGCTAAGATAGTAGCAAGCCATGTTTGTTTTATCCACTAGGAACCAGATTCTGTAGGGGGTGGTCGAAGGCTGAGTTGGGACACAGAAGGCTCAAAGCATGCTTTCAAAAATTACTTAATTACTGTATCATTTTTAGCTATAAAGTTTTTAAGCATTTCTAGTATTGCTCACTTTTTATTTTATGTGTAGTTGCTGAATATTACTCTTTGTTTACAGCCCAGTGCCATTGACAGCTATATATGTACCTGAGATTTAGTACCTCTGGAAGTGTAAAAAAATAATAAAATCTTTATGGTAGTTTACCATATACTGCATGCTAATTTAAATGGGCTGTATTATGGTTATCATTTTTGGTGTTCAGCCTAGAATTGGCATTTAATTTGCTGAAGAAGCCAAAGTGACTTGTTTAGGGTGCAAAGTTTAGGACTTGAGACTTGACCTGAGAAGTATTTGCCTGTACTGACTCAGAACCTGACTTGGGACTTGAGTGTCAAGACTTGTGCTATACTTGTTACTTATGGCTTGTGACTTGTTCGCACCTGGATTAAATTGGGTAGGAGAAACTGTCAGTATCTGTGAAAAAGTTCAGTAATATAAAACCAATTTTGTTGCATAAAGAAAGTAATTGTTGTGCTATGTATGTTATGCTAAAATAGTATGTTGTGCTAAAACTCTACAACACTGATCGTCAACCATTTCCTATTCGACCTGCAGAATAGTAAATGTGAGTTGAAAAGAAAATGGTATGCAGTATTTGCAACATCTAGCATTCATTTCGTCCAATATTTAAGCAACAACCAAAACAACTGAGATAGAAATAATTTTATTATGAATTATTTACCAACCCCAAATATGGGCACTCAGCACATTGGTTCTGAAGACCTTCTAAATCCATCTGTCAGCTTGTTATTAGAAAGAAGCCTTCACAGCCTGAAGCAGGAGTCAAGCCTACCCTACTCACAAAGATGTGCCTGCTTCACACAAAATGCACTGAATAGCAGTAACCTTGGATGGGTGAAGCTAAAACAAATTAACTTGTTTTATGAATACAGCTTCTGTTGTATCTTCAGGCAAGAATGGGGGGAAAACAACCAAAACTTCTCACTCTAAAACATTGTTTAAAAACAAAAGACAAATGACAAATGCTAGCCTTGTGTTACAACAGAAAATTAATATAAATAAATAAAATGGACAGGCCTTACATTCTAGAAATATTAAGATGTAGTCGAACGGAATGGTACGCCATGAATTCCTGCAAAGCACCTGTACATCAATTAAAACATTAAGTAGACCACGCCAGATGGTGGCCTAGTGTTTAGGGAGGTGCCCCTGCTATCAGAAGGTCTTTGGTTCGAATCCCATGCTGTGTTCCTGGCTGCCCGCTGCTTCACTTGGTGAATGGATTAAATGCAGAGAAAGAATTTTCTGCTGTTCACACTGTGTGCTGTGGTGTGTTCACACATGACAAATGGTCACTTTACACTTTACGTCCTTTAACAATGAATCCCATAAATATATGAAATGGAAAAAGACTAACATTTGAATAATGGGAGAAATTACGTTCATCAACACAATAACCAGCTTCTTAATAATGTTGATAATGTTCATCTTTGTGTATGCAGATTCACATGCATAGGTTGTCTCCAACATAGTGAGCAAATACACAATGTCTGTATATCATACTCTTGGGGACAAGTCACCCAAAAAGTTCATCATGGAGCATCATGGAGAGCTCTGGGCTGATCTCTGCCTGGGCTGATCGTGAATAGGTCACAAGGAAACTTAATGACGTCGCTGGAAATGGCAAAGCAATCAAATCTGTCAGAGAACGTCTCCCTCAGCTGTGTGATGAATTTCTTCATATTCTCTGTGGCATAGCTCACACCCTAAGTCTTCAGTGCAGCAGCCTCCCTAATGACAAATCTTTGTGGAATAAATCAAGTTTATTCCCAAAGGCATCAAGCTTTTCCACCATGTCCACTAGAGATCCCCCCGTAGTTGCAGATTTAGTGCATTCGAATGGGAACATATGTCTGATAGAACATATACTTTCTGTATATGCAGGAGGTCATCTGCTCTTTTGATTTATTTTGCTTCAAGAAATTCACAGCTTGATTCCTAAGTTCAATTAAGTGTTCCAAGGCTTTGCTCTTACTGAGTCAGTGCAAACAACTGTGGGGTAAGAGGTCATTGTGAGTACCTTGAAATT
The DNA here is from genome assembly GCA_037974445.1 of Brycinus macrolepidotus. Taxonomy (NCBI): domain Eukaryota; kingdom Metazoa; phylum Chordata; class Actinopteri; order Characiformes; family Alestidae; genus Brycinus; species Brycinus macrolepidotus. The sequence continues at coordinate 13,442,672 of JBBPCZ010000023.1, forward strand.
CAAGCACAAATTTGCGGAACACGTGTTGCTGCATACTTTAATTTCCTTTGATTAAGTTAATTATCTTCATTTTTTGTCCATAACTTTCCCACTTAGTTTGAAACAATGCACTTTGGTGAATGACACAGTGAAGTGCATTAGTTCTGGGAGCAATTCTGCTCACCAGACTCCTGTTCTTGGACTCAAAGCCAAGGGCTCTTCTTAGAAATCTTTCCCATCAAAATATCCGACAAAACACACAACTGTGAAATGTCTGTATTGTCAGTGGACTCATCAAAAGCCAGGGATATGTGCTGAGCTTCCTTGGCTCTGGATGTCCTCTGTCATAATGTGGACACGGTGGGTGGTACCTGAAGCAAGTACGTATAGCAGGTACACATACCTCGTATAAAAGTGTTTTCAGTGTAAATGAGGTTTAGAATGAATGAAAGTTGGCATAACAAATGCATACTCATCAGCTTCATTAAAGCTGTGTTTTTCAACATCAGCCTTCTTCTTTATGCACTTGAGAGTGGCATTTTTGCTTACCATTGATGGACAACATGACAGCTCAAGTCAAAATATCTAGGTCACCCCCTGGTGGTTGGCTAGAGAATAGGTGTTAGGAGTCTGTTCACACGGATGTAAGCTGATGAAATAAACATTCATTTTGTGAGAAAATGAAAATATTAAACAATAATATGTTTTGTCTGTTTGTTTGTTTATTTATGTATTAATTTAAGAGTCTGGCTCCCTCAGTGTCTGCTTAGAAAAACTCTGGACAGATAACTTGGAAATAGATGAATATGAACAGATAATCACCATATATTATTTAATTATTTAATTATTACATGATTAACAATATATGGTGATTATCTGTTCATATTAATCTATTTCCAAGTTATCTGTTTAAAGACTCAACGAAGCGCTTTCAGTTGTGTACACAGCTACAGCTCTTTATTAGGGCATGTCTAAAATTTCTTTTACAGCTTCTTGCTAATAAATTGAAACATTTTAAGTAATCATGTAATAATTTTAACACTGAATACAACAGCTAAAATAACAGTGTATAATATTTCTCATTTATATCAGTTTACACTGTGTAAGTTACTACTGAATTAAATAACAAAAAATATAAATATTACAAGCGAGCAATCTGCAATCAGGTTGATTGATTGCCTATTGTTTGTCGCTATTTGTTTCATGGTATAAAAGGCTGATCACGAACGATAACAGTTTTTCTGAGTAGTTTTTGCAGACAGACGTGCAGCTGGAATTCCATCTCCAACAGATAAAGCTTCTCTCCAAGCGCACATTTGGACTTTGTTGTTTACTTTAAAATAATAATAAGATGGAACAGTACAGACGCTGCCTGATTTAACTTGGTTTCTATGTTGAAGTTGCATGTTCAATATTAAGCTCTGCCATACCACTGGTACTTTTGTTCATTACCACCATATTTTCCCTCTCTCTGTGTCCCTTTCTGCTGGTGGAATCAGCCTATGGTGCTATCTCTCTGAAGAGCATCCATCTGCCAAGCCACCAGGTCTCAGATAGCATTTCCCCCTTGGGGGCTGGCTGTGCTGAGAACTGTCGCGTTTTAAGTTGGCCTGTGCTCACACACACTTCAAACAGCTGTGAGCAGAACCTCTGGCAGCATCTCAAAGGGCCACACACCTGACATGCTAACACACTTCCCTCCACACACGTCCGGCCATCAGAGTGCAGCAGAAAAAACATTTACACTGCTCTCACTGAGCCTAATGCTGTGTATTTATGCATGTGTGTGTGTGTGTTTATGTGTGTGTGAGAGAGAAAGACATCAATTCTGGTGTGAAGATTAAATGCAATTTTGGTATTTTAGTGTCTACAGAGCTCTCATTTTATACTATACAGATTGGGTTTGGCCCAGATAAAAGTTCTCAAATAAAACTTTTTCAATGAGGGTGGCTCAGGCCTCTATCAAAATAGCCTGCAAGAACTGCACTCCCTAGAACATATAAGAAACAACAGAAAAAAGCCGTCATTTAAGGGCAGGTCTGCGTAGAATATAAGGCTCACACCCTCCGCACCCACATTACTCTCACAAGATGCACAAGATACAATGTCAACACACTTGAATACACTTTGTTTCCAACATTTCATTTTTTAAATTGCTCATACAGTATCGAAAGTATTACACACCTGCGGGAAGCGTACAGATTTAAGGAAGAGAGAGGACAGGAAGAGGACTGAAAAGGTGGGATTTTGATGAAGTATTTGAGTGTGTGTGTGTGTGTAGTTGTTTAGGAGGGTCTGGCGAATACTGGGTTGTTTTTTTCTGAACAGAAAAGTGAAAAATGAGGAAATGGCATGTTATTGAAAACTCAGAGTGGGAGTACGATGGGTTAAGAGAAAAGAGAAAGACACAGTTATCCTGTGGGAGAGCATTTTCGCTGTGATGAACACGGTAGTGCGATTTCACTCACTACAGTGCTGCACTGATTGGCATCATGATTGTGAGAACATGACTCCTAGTAGCCCCTTGCTTGTCTTTCTGAGGTAAACATCACATTACAAGTGTAAGAGGAGACAATGTGGAATTTTATACAATTCAGAGAGTAGCCTAATGGACAATCTACCACCTCCCTTTTAGCTTAATATGTTGTTATTACTATGGGAAATAAAAGCTGTGTGCTGTAACCATAGTGTACTACACAACCTGCTCTCAAAGGCATTCCAGTTAATGGAGTAGGTGGTATGTAATGGAAGCTACACTAAGTCTATATACCTGCATTCCACTGCTGACTTGGAATAATAATTGTAAATGATTATGTATTTAAATTACTTCACTATAGCATGTGGTAAATGATTACAAATGAATAGCTTACAAGCAAAAGCTTCAGGGAAACCAGCTTTTTCATCATCGTATTGAAACCAATTTAATTCTTAATTTATAAGCAAAGTAAAAAAGCATGTGTATGTGTCTGTGGGTGCATTCTCTCATGTCGCTAAAGGCTATTCAATTTTATTCACAGCAGGACATTTCAAAGGTAAGCTCTCCAGTCTTAAGTGTGGTAAAGACTAATACCATGGAAGCAATATGTGCACACACAATAGTGCGCATTAGGTATGACATGATGCCCCTTCTGCCTTTAGCTCATACTCTTCAGCTGCTGCTATGACAACCACACAATTAAAAACATCTGTCAGTGGATCTTTCATAACCAAACAAGAGAGCCATTGCTGCATATTCAAAAAAGCATCAGACCAAATGCACAACTGTATTTATTTACTGTATAATCTGCATACCTTCAGCCCCCTGACAGGCCTGGCAAAGGTAGTTAAATCATGTATTTGAATACATTTTATAATCAAGGGACACATGCAGAACCATATGTGAGGGACAAAAGACACAAGGGAACAAAGCTGGTGCGCATTTCAAAGCAACATATTGAGCAGGGTCTATGAAAGAGCAAGAACATAAAAGCTTACTATCAGACCAGCGCATGGCATCGTCAAGCTGAGCAGGAATTCCTTTCCATAATGTAGTGTCTTTAGGGTAGCCCAGGTCCATGCGTCGCAGGTGGTCATCATAACGCCAGTAACGGTTGTCCTTGAAGAAGTAGGTCTTGTCATTATGCAGCCAGACAAAGACAGCATCCACCCCCTCCATGGGCAGGCCAAAATCACTGATCGGCCGTGGATAGCCCTCCTCCACAATGTTGTCTTTGAACACCCAGTATTTCTCTCCTAAAGAGAGACAGATGAGAATTTAAGTTGTGAGCTGACAAAAACTAAGAAATACAAATAGTGGTGCACTCAGGCAGGACTGAAATCCAACAATATTTGTTTCACATGGTCATCATTAAGAAAATACATTTTTTATTTTTGGCAGCTTGAGTTGCAATTTTATAATGCAAATTATGTGAGCTAGCTACATACACACATTTCCAACATTTAAGTGTGTACTAGTCTAAATAAAGGTAAATAAACAATGATACTGCCTTTGTTTATTTGAAATTAAGGGCTCATGACCTGAAGAGAACAGCCCAGGAATACCTTTAAAGAAGACGATCTTATGGTCTCCGGGTCTCTCATATACAGCATCTATGCTGTCTAGGTTGGTAGGCAGACCCCTCCAGAAGCGGTGGATCTGAGCTGGTCTCAAGGACACTAGATGCCTCTCCCTCGTCAGACGCCAAAAGTACTTCCCTAAGAGGAGCACCCAGAGTTAGGCCTTTATTCCACTACATCTGTGTGTGTGTGTGAGTATGTTTACCTCAAGCTTTTATGTTGTGCTATTGCGTGGCTTTACAGGAAATTGCGGTTAACCAAAGGGAAAACATGTGCACATGTCCTGGGGCAGTGTATACCCAAGTGCCCAGCTGTCTGAACTAGTCAAGCAAACAAAGCAACTCCCTTTTTATTTTAGCTGTGGGGATGAACATACACAGTGACACAAACTGAATCTCTTTTCCCATAGCAATCAAAACTAAAGACCACAAGCACTCAGGTCAAAGATCTGTGTCCAATGATCAAACATTCAGAGCTTGAGGTTTGTATATTCTTTAAAAAAATGCTAATTTTTTAAAGTGTCTGAATAGGCCACTGATCTCCTTGAAAGGCTGCTATGCGTACAGTGACTGCTGGGTAATATTGATTTCAACCTGGTCTTCTTCTCCAAATGTGCCTGTACCTTTGAAAAAGAAGGCCTCGCCTCGGATCTGGGCCACTGCATCAAAGTGACTAGTACATCTGTCGGGGGCATCGCGTGCTGGTCTGAAAGACATAAAGAAAAAGCAGAAAAAGAAATAGAACAAATTAGCCAAAAAAACACTGAAGGCACTTGTCGGTAACAGAGGACAGGGTAAAATTTATAACCTACTGCACTATTGATCTATTGTATTACAAAGAGACAAAATGGATATGTGTATGTGTGTGTGTGTGTGTATGTGTGTGTGTGTGTGTGTGTGTGTGTGCGTGTGTGCGTGTGTGTGTGTGTGTATGTGTGAGAGCGTGTGCGCTTATATACCTGTGCAGTCATGTATGCTTTCATTTTTGGCTTGCTATATTTGTGCAGACACCATGAATGTGTTTGTGTAAACTCGTTAGGTATTTCAATTAAAACTGGACAAACATCAAGGGAGATGTTATCACCCGTTTGCAGGAGGGGCCTTATCCCTTGGCTAACGACTGATTTAGGGGTTTGTCGTGTTTGGGTTGCTAACGAAGCTGCAATTATAGTGACAGTGCTTCTTTTGTGAGCTAGAACTCGCCTTGCAGCTTATTAACAAAGATCTTCATTCACAGCCTATTATGAAAGCTCTGGAAGAAGAACGCATTAATGACCTTTGTCGGAGTACATCCACCTTTTCCCCTCATCATCTGTGAAGGTGGAGTAAGAGGAAAATGAAAAAGTATAGGCTGTCCACAGAAGCTAAATGCCCACTTACAAGGAGAGCAGGATCATCATTTGTTTGCTTCTGACATTTGCTTTAGAGGAGCTGAGTCTCAGCATCAACACAACATGTACAAGGCACATTAACTTGAGGACTATAAGTTTATGTTCACTCACGGCACGGTGGATCTATTCTCTGGCAGGTCCAGTAGAACAGGTGGCTCGGCAGTGCGTGAGGGGTCATTTGGACGGACAGTATGTGAGACTGAGTCCCGTACACCTGATGAAAGACCCCACACAAATCATTCTAGAGCAACAACAAGACAGCAGCATGTGCCAACACGTTCAAACACACTTTCAACCAGACTTTTAAAACCACATTTACAGTGAGGTAGTGTTGCACGACAAATTGTTATGGAGAAGCACCTATCATTTAGCCATTCTGCGTGAATGAAGATCTGTACTTTAGAAGGGTTGAGTGTATTTTTGCGAAGACTTTCATAATGGAGGAAACTGGGTAGCATTATGTAAATGCAATCATGCTGATCACCACTAGATTTCATTAATTGTTAGCTACATCCGCATTTTGAGAGAGACTGTTTTAATCAGTGTGCAATCACAAATGATATTTTTTTTTAAAGAAGTGTGCCACTGCTTTTAATTCACTGAACAAATTAGGCTGTCACAATTTCCTGATTAAGTTCGACTACTAGGTAAAAAATAAGTTTCAAATTTGTCTTCTTGAATTCACGATGGTTAGTCGCCAGTTTGCTTAATGATGAACTGGTCTGACTTAGGCAGTGTTTAAAAGTATGTTTGTGGTGTGATGACGGGTAGCGGAAACTTGTTCAAACTCGAAAGCTGAAACCAAAAACTGCTTTCAGCTGTTCTTCTTTTGCTGTTGTTTTATAAAAACCCAAAAAGAACAGAGATCAGTCATTGTCCTGATACAGGTTTACATTTACACTGTACAGCTCTGGATGTGATTTGGAAACTTGGCTCGTGGTACTCCATCAGACTTTCTCACTGGACAATGTAGCATAAGTTTGCCATAAGTGCTGCCATGTTTCTCATCATTTTAAAATCAATTACGAGGTGTGTTTTTAATGGTCACAGAAAGTTCTTGAGAGTCCTGCCTTCCAAAAAGAAATAAAGCCTATGAGAGTCACTCATACAAGCAGTTTTTGGAGAAAATGGAAAAGCTGTGTTGTTTGTTTAGTTAACATCTTTTTTATTGTTTGGACTTTAGACTGTTTTCCAAATAATCAGTGGATTGGTTGATTAGTAATACAATCAATAGTGAAAGTTCTAAAATAGCAGCCCCCAAACAGTGGCACACATACCCCTACGAGATGCCCAGTGATGTTAGTGGTATGGCCATAAATTCTTCATTTAATATCATTCCATTAGTTGGCAATTACACAGGTACTTCCCTGGCATAGACAACTCAAAAGCCCGGCCGCCCCTGCACTCCACACACCAACTCTAGAGCAGAAGAACCTGACTCAATAAATCTCTGAATATTGAATTCCGGGTAGCGTTGCGTACAGAGTATCAAATGGTGCTTTTAAGACTTTGATGCCCTTTACAACTGCATACTTACTGATACAGTGATGGCTGTATGTGTATTTAGGAATCTACTTTTACATATACTGTGCATGAATGAGTGATGAATGAGAGCACATGGCAACCTGTAATCAAACAGTAACTTATTTAGCTCTTTATTTATTATTATTTATATTGTAAAGACTGTGAGTGAAGAAGGTGTTGTACTCTGGCGTGTTACACATTATCAGGAGATATAATGACAGTAGAGTTCCTTTATTAGTGTAGGGAACATTAACATTTGAAGACCATCTCGTAAACATACAGACACACACACAAATGGGCTCTCACAATGATCACTGTCACACTGCTGACCTCATGATCCCAACTGATGAAAGTTCATATCTCTTCCACACCTTTGTGCTCTGATCAGCACTCCACAACTATAATACACTTCCCTAACATTTAGGGATAAGACAGCATCCCTAACATTTGTTTATTCAGAATAATTCATTTTTTCGTACTCTGTTGTCCATCTAGTGTGTTGTGATTTCATTTTACACTAAATGTCTTAAATATGGATCATGAAAATAAATGTGTGGTATGACAATACAAGAGGTTATGTAGCATATGTAGCATCTTTCACAAAACTGTGAAAGAATTTGGGAGCCACTGCTCTATGACAATTATAAAATCCCATTATTCAGACTCTTCCAAAAAGAGCAGAAAATCTGTCGAAGGTGGAGATGTTAATGACTTGACCAGATTCACACAAGCCTGAGAGTAGGTCAAAACCTGCACACTGTCAAACTCAGTCAAACCTTGTAGCTTCCCTAATACTGTCTGCCTTTGTTACAGGAGCTCACAAATCCTGATCCACCCATAGCATTCTTCACCACTGTTCACTTGTCTCTGCTGTAGCTCTTTCCCATCCTCGGTACTTGACATTAATACCCACCCCCTCACCCCACCTCCCAGATTTTACTCTCCCCGGGTTGGTCCTGTGTTTTGTGTAGAGACTGGGTACTCTGTGGCATGCTGTACTGTGATAAGCTCGGTCTGAGCCACCAAGATGGCCAATTAAACCCTGCGTTCTCCATCTGTCTCCAGCACCGGCGTGTAATTAAATCAATAATCCCCCAATTTAAACAAACCAATTCTCCGTCCTGCGCCCCTATTTTGAGGCTTATGTTTCTGCACCACAGGATCATACAGAGGTGCCTGCTGAGGGGGCACACAGCACCATAGACCCACCCACAGTCCCCAGTAATTATGGTGTGCACTTCTGCTGCGAGAGAACTGAGATAGATAGGAGGGGAATAGGAGGGGAATGAGAGAGCGAAAGAGAGAGTGAGAGAGAGACAGAGAGAGAGTGAGAGAGAGAGAGCACAGCAGTTGCTGTCTTTTGTGAACAGATTAGGGCATCTGTTTGTCTGTCAGTCTGGGCACAAGTTCAGTTCCTTCCCCTCGTCTCCACTCATCACTCTGCTCTGCCTTCACAGCTGCCATGCAGAGGCAAAGGTAGGCTCCTTTCCTTGTCTTGGCAAGTGAAATCATCCCAAATCCAGAAAGTGTTGTAAGAACATTTTAATTAAAAAAAAATATTATCATTACTCTAGCGAAGACCTAAACTGCAAAATTTATGAGTGGATATTACTGAAGTTCTTTCAATATTTTTACTATTATATTATTTTTAACTGATTTTGGCAGTGTCTGAGCAATATTTACACTTTCTGAGTACCCAGCAGCAAATGCTGTCTTATGCTCTAATCACAGCTAAAACTTTTATTCTATAAAAATTTACCCCTAATAACAAGATAAGTGAATTTGAGGACTCCTACTAGACTAGGAGTGAGTCTGTATGTATGTATCCTATTTGTGTATCCTGACTCCATAACAAATTGTACTTTATTATTCTGAAACAAGCAAAATGATCAATGTTCTGTTGCATGCGGACAGAGACGTCTAGAAATAGATTGAATAATCTTATGATGTTCTTACAACAGTCTCATAAAGAAAAGCAGTATATGTTTTGATTAGATTTAACCTGATTTTACTCTTCAAGATGTCATTTTTTGCAGTCTATAGTTTGTCTCATGTTGACTGACATACGAAGTGATGCGGGAGAGAAGAGGAACGCACAAGAAGAAAAGAGAGATTGGTACAGAGACCAAGACTGCACTGTGGGAGACAGAAAGAGGGATGTGGGAGAGAGGAATTCAGCAGAGTAAATGACTTTATGTTGCCACTGCATTACTCTCCAAAAGCAACCATTTTTGGCCCACAACAAACGTAGCTGATCAGCCTGCTTGGTGTCTGTGAAGTCAAATAAACATGCTTATGTCATTTCAGTGGCTGTACAGCATACGGTTTTCTATTAACATGGACAAAAATTAATTGCACAGTTAAATGTAATAAAGCAGTAGCAGTCGGTCTGAAGCCAGTTTTCTTGTCTGTTACGTAACAACTCGATCTGGTTTGAGGCAAGCGTATGATGATTCAGGCAGGGAGTTTGCACAGTAGAAATAGTTGCCTTGGTTTAACCTTCTAGTAGCGGTAAGCTATATTACTGTCATAACTCCAGTACAAACCCAAAGGAGCAAACTTCAGATGCCAAAATGCTTGACTACATTCAGGCTAAGGGGAAAACTGTATATATAAGTGCATTTATACTTTTACAGTTAAAAGGAGTGTAAAAAGAGAGAGCTACACCATATAAAATACAGAAATTAATAAGAGTGCAGAACATAAGGCAAAGTGGTGAGGAGGTGTTTATACTTACCATAAAGCTGCCAGACTCTGACCTTGTCTTCATATGGAAGATCGTATTTGAGTGGGTCACCCACAGGGCCCTGGTAGTAGGGACGCATGATGGACTCAATAGCAGAAGTATGGGCAAGCCCTATGGCATGGCCAAACTCATGTACTGCCACAGCAAACAAATCCATGCCATGGGAATCTGCAGGCAACCAGAAAAGAACAAAAATATTTAAAGCCCCAGTCAACTTGGTTTAAATTTGTTGTAATAGTTATAGTAAAGATAGTAGAAATTGAATGCAAGTTATGGTTTGGTTATTATGATCTGGCTCACACCTATTGCAGATATTATACATCATAGTTAAAATTACCCTCACTACTAAAGGCAGAGAAAAAAAAACAGTTTTAATGAAGTATACTAGCGCTGGCTAAATATCAGAAGATCAAGACTGGCAGAGTTTCCTCAAAACCCACTCCTGCTCCCACTGTAGCTAATGTAAATATATTGTTAACTGTGATTGGTTCTTTGGCAGATTTGATGTCATGCATGCCAAATTTAGCCCTGCCAAATTCAAACTGAACAGAAAAAAAAAAAAAGAAAAAACATTAAAAAAAAATCCCAAATAATTCATATTGTGTCAGTTCACAGTAAATTCATCACAAAAAACTATAAATAATAGAAGATCATGAAAAGAAGTACATATGCACAACGATTAAGACAATTTAGAAAACACTTAACAATCACCTCTATGATCAATAGGACAAAATAGGTCAGGACAAAGTTGCATCATCCTGTAATAGTGAATGCAGAGCTTTGATTTTGATGTCACTCAAAAATGCTTCTACCCTTTTTCTGTTTTTGGAATTTCTTATTTCTGCATTCATCTCCATAGACAGGCAGTTTTAAGAGGTTCTCTCAGACACAAAGGCTTTCACACCTTCCTGTTAAATGGTCCTGAGAGATAGCAATATAGTCAGAGCCAGGAAGCTGTCAATCAAATGTTTAGTCAGAGAAAGAGATAGAGAGCCCCAAGCTGT
>JBBPCZ010000023.1:13456093-13473025 GCA_037974445.1 Brycinus macrolepidotus
GGACCAGGGGGGGTTTTTCTACCTATTGCTTGGCGCGGTGTACCTTACACACATACAGCACATATACACACACACAAACACACACACACACACACACACACACACACACACACACACACACACACACAATACAGAGGCTTTTGCCAAATTGCAAAAGTCATCAAAAACACACCTGCTTAATGAGGGTTCTGTTCCGGCCACAATAATCAGTCTGCATTAGCAAGCAGCCAGTGAAGAGAGAATTAATAAAAACAGTCTGCAGGCTGTCAAAACAAAGCAGCACTCCCTTGACTCCACTTGGCTGACCCAGGGGAGCGTGCCAAATCGGCACCATAGGACGCTTTAGCTGCCACTCAACAACTGAGAATCCACCCATCGGCTTAAATGAAGCATTTAGCATTCTGCAAGATAGGCGCCTCTCCTCATGTCCCATCTCAGTTTGGAGGTAATTAGACACATTAGCAGACTGTCCTCAAAGGGGAAAGTTCTTAGGTCCTGCCAAGAACAATATACTCGAAGATGTTTCCCCAGACTGTGAAGGAGGTGGAAGAGTGGGTCGAGGAGAAAATGCAATTACTCAAGTTCTTGTTCCTATGATGAGGTCCATCCATCTTAAAGAGATTAAGGTCTGAATCTGCTGAACCTCAGAGAGTTGCTTTCTCCTCCTGACCTTACAACATCTCAGACATTATCTCCTCACTGCTAAATAGTAACACATGTCAAACATAGTGGAACAAGACATGCTCCTTGTTGAGCTTCCAGAGGAACCAACCTCTGCTGAGGACAGTGAGGTACAATGATTTGGCCTGTTTTTTCAGCAAGTCTGCCTGCTGAATTAGCTTAATTAAGTAACTTTCTTCATTTATGTCCATTATCTCAGCTAAAGTCAGACAATAATGAAGCTTGACTGACATAAAGTTTGTGCAAAGACACCCTAAAAAAGGATCTAAAGTGGTGGGTAAACAATAATTTGTGGCAGTGAAGTACAACAGTAAAATAGAGCAGGACATGAACGGTCTGTAGAGCATGTAGGATGGCGAGTGGCAGGCGATGTGTTCATTAAACACAAGATGGTAGGGATAGCTAAGAAAGTGTGAAAATGAAAATAACATTGCTGTTGTGGGGACATAAAAACACACAGAATGAAAGAAGTACAGCATGTGTTTAGTGCTAAATTAAATCATAGTTTTGTTTAAGACAAACTAACTCTTAAACAATCATACAATAAACTGAGCACTCTGCTTACTGAGAGTCAAATGAAGAGCAAAATCTTAGAGCTTTCTGAAGTGCTCTCTCTCTCGCTCCCCCACTCTCTTTCCATCATTATACACACACCTGCCAAGCTCCCATGCAAACATCTGCTTGCCTGATGGGAGGCCTAATTGGTGCATGCTTTAGTGCTGTCCAGGAGCATATGGCCCCAGGCCACCAGAGAGGGTTGAAGGGAGGGAGAGGAGGGCACGCCCTGAGCCCAGCAGGGAGTTCACTGTCTGGGCAGCTTTGTATAACAAGGAAACTCCCTCCTTTTCTTCAACATCAAGTCCTGCACAGACCTTCAGCTACGTCCTGCTCAAACCCTTAGCCAAGTTGCAGACGTCTGGCTGGAAGAGTTCAAGGGAGGCACAAATACAAGCTTCGCTGCCCATATGCAAGCCCTGCAAAGAGTGCCAGGGCAATCAAATGATGCCAAAATGCATCTGCTATTCTCAAACTGACCTGCTTTAGAGCAGAGTGAAGTCATGAACTCAGCACAAACTCTAACCTAGCCCTTCACGCACAGCCTTACCTGGAGACCTGAAGGTCCAGGCTTCATCATCATCGAAGTGTGTGTCCCCAGCCGTGAAGCGTTCTCCTGGAAAGAATGCATGAGCCACTGTGCCACCTGGCCCATCAAAGGGATAGCCATCATTGTGGTCCGCTTTGGTGAAGTCAATCTGAATGTCTGCCTCGTTTCCCGCCACCTCATGGAAGTTTAGTGGTGCAATGTCACTCCACACCTTCAGGGCATAGTACATCAGAGCTCGGACTGTGTCCCTCCCCAGCAGAGCAGACTCCTTAGGAAATGTACGCACCCTGGGAAGACAACGATGTGTATGAGGCATCTAGTATCAGTGAAGCTGTTGATCTTTTCTTGAGGCTAAGTCAGGTGTTATTTTTATTTTGAGTTCCACAGAGAAGCTAACTTTACCACCCAAAACAAAGAGACTGTTTTTGTCCTTTGCATTTGGAGGATAAAGGGTAGCACAAATACCAAGAGACAGACAAAAGCGTAGCTTTCCCCAAGAAGACTTTTAAGGCTTTCAGTTTCAATCCCCCAAAACCTAAACTAAGTCACTTTGTTTGCATCCCCCTGACATTTACTTTGTCTCTCTCTCTTCAGAAACACAGACCAGGTTTGTTCAAAAACAATTTGAGCCTTGTGTCCAGCCAGAGCAGAGATCAATGGGAAATTAATTTCCGGGTGCCTGCTCTGCAAGTCCTTGGGAGGAATTGTGCCATCTGAATGGAATGCACTTGTCTTCACAGTGCTAAAAGCAGGCTAATAGATTCTGTGTTCTCAGACTTTACAGTTGTCAGTTGGCTGCTTGGATGCTGTTCATGTAACAACCTGCTGCGTGGTAACAGCTGCTCAAATGCAGTATGTAAATGCTCTTAGACATCAACTTAAGGAGTGTTAATTCAAAAAGGCACAAACACTACCATGGATGCAGACACAATGCACATTAGCAGTGAGCCAAGGTCAACACCTAACCTGAACTGCATTACAGATGAGCTACACAATCTTCCTGTTAACAGTTTTAACAGCACCTGACTGATCATCTAACTACACGGATATTGCATTTATCTGCCGCACCTTGTCACTTTTCTGCATGACTTGAGCCTGGTGTGTGATCGACATACAGACTTGCACTCGGAGGAGGGTAAGCAGGACTGTGAAACACTTGTTGTGAATATTCCAGTCATTTCACATTAACGCTCCATGATTTGAATAAAACAATAAGGAAGGAGAATTGTGGCACAGACTTGGATGGCACTGGAAACATGATATCTAGGGAGAATTAAACTGACATCAGTATCATTTTTATACCACCACACCTCTATATTTTAGCTTGCTCATGACTGACTACAAATGTGTTTCTTTTTGGTGGGGAAACAGTATTGGTTGCAATGCCATATTCTTTTCCACTTCAAAGACCTCATTCTAGTAATTGTACATTACACTATGTATTATCTCAGCTCAGCACACTGGTATAAGTATTTTAATACCACCACCCCTGTTATGCTGTCATGTAACTGGTTGTCTTTGTTAATTAATGTGAGTTGCACTCAAAACACTCTTGAGAGAAGCAGTGAATCACTTCACAGAAGGTTTAGGAGAGCGTGCAGGACTATGGATTTCATTTGGTGTTTACAGTCACACGAGCCAAAGCACATTGTTTGTCTTTTCTATGGGTCATTTATTGACCTTGAATTTTCACAGTACATCTAGACAACTGCATTGACCAGCAGTGAGAACTCCTTTTAAATGACTTAGTTCCCACTCTCCTTCGATTTCCTTTTGCACCATAGCCTGTATCTATATATCTTGATGTCAACGTGAGAGTTCATTTGAAGTAAACTGCGAATCATTTCTACACAAGGTGCAGTAAGATCGGGGAGGTCAGCTGTGAAATGGCAGGAGGGGTTAGAGAGTGCACTACAAGCTCAATTTTCTCATCCATTTTCTCTATTATGTGCCCTCAGCAGGGTTTTGTCCGATGGTCATTGGTCTCACTATAACTCAGCGGATAAATGAGCAAAAGCAGAGGCTAACCTGAGACCGAGGGCAAGCTTTCTGTGTAAGCTTTCTCTAGAGGCTTTCTGTTACACGATTCACACATCAACCCTAAAACACTGTCTTTTAATTTGCAGTCACAGTCTCTATTTTGCCTCCGAGTGAGAGAAAATGACAAGCAAAAAAGTAAGGGATCGCCCTCAAAGGAACTAATTTCCTCCTCTTCCTCTCATCTGAATCACACAGCACAGCTGACCTCCTGCAGCTCCTTTGCCTCTAAAAGGAAATTTACTGTATGCTGTTTTAATCGCTCACTACAATCAATCTAACCCACACGCAGGCACTGAGAGAAACACACACCCTCTTATAGCTGTGTGATTCCATTAATTTCTACAGTAATTTTGGTTTCTACAGTCAATTTGGTTATTGTTTTCAGGTAGACATGGTGTGTTGAAAACACATTCAAGGAAAATCCTATTTCAGCCTTAGAAATGGATGGGAAAATCTGGCTAGACAACAGCTCCACAACCCCAGAGTCAGTCATCATCTGTCAGCATCAGGGGTGAGATTTCAGCTACATATGCACAGAAAACTTCTGTATACCAAAGTAAATTGCTCGAAATCATGAGGTGCAGTAGTGCGAAATAAAATTTTGTTTATTAAACATGGTCTTTGCATTACTTCTAATATAAAATATGAACCATTTTTTTAACTGATATGTTTATTGCTTGCTATGAATATTCTGACTGCTTTCAGAATTCAATAGCTCATCCCATCCTATCACAATGTTACATAGGTCAGCTAGCTACGTAAAACTTGTTATTTAGCTTAAAATACAACGAAAACATTTCACATGAAAAATGTCATCAGCTTATCTTTGAAAACCTATACACAAAAATAATAATTAAACTATTTCAATGATCCTAATAATGCTAATTTTCATATTTGCTATTGTATTACTTATTTTTAACTATTGCTTTTCACATGCATGCGTTTTTTTTTAAACAATAGTAACTTAGCTCTTTGTGGTCAGTACCTCAGTTGGTTAGATATAGATCACAACAGGATTTTTACATAACCATATGTAATAAAGTTATTCAACATTTATTTTATATACGATGAAAAAAAATCGTATAGTATTTTGTAACATTTACCAGCCACATTCAGGTCTGTAAATAATCTACTACCAAAATATTTGTTTTATGCAGCCCCAATTAAGAGCAAGAACACAAAAATGTGCAGATCAAGGGGATCCCAAGGACTGACCTCTGGAACCAATGGCTTCATTGCAAATGAAACAGCAATAATGTAAATTTAATTAGATAAAATCTTTTGGCTTCTGTTTTGCTTTTCAAATACTGCAATATTAATTGACAAATGTTAGCATTTTACAGTGTGACTTCTTCCCCGTATGATTCTCCTTAAACCTATGACAGTGTTTCAGAAATGTCATCCAAGGTATAGAATCTTGTATCCCTTAAAATAATTGAGTCCTTCAAGTATCGGTGCACCACGTTCTAACACGTTCAGTGGGATGAGAACCTTATGAAAGCAAAGCATGAACTTCCTGAAATTCTGCATCTCCAATGCCAGTGCTTCCCAATCTTGGCCAGGCAGATCGGCAGACTGCATCCAAACAATCAAGAACTAAACTGCATAATGATCATTGCTTTGCCTTACCAAATGGTATGCTGCCAGTTCACACACAAGCCAAGTAAGTTTATTTTTATTTCAACCAAATAGTACACAGTGAAAGGAAACAACATTCCTCCAGGACCACAAAGAACAAAAACAGAAACAACACAAGGCTATACAAGACTACACAAATGTGGAAATGACAAGACCGACCTGATGCTGCTGCCAATGTGCCCCACATCCTCTCTCACCACTCTCACACACAGTGGATACTAAATAACAATTCTAAACTTGATAAAGCATGCTCTCTTCTTGTCTGAAAAGATGTCAAACACTGATTTTTTTATTCCGTTGTATTGAACTGCAGTTGTACTCATAAGTGGTTAGGGGCATGCTTAGGAATATTAACTTTTGATTCTGAACTTTTTTTTTGTTTTTGTGGCACTTTATCTAAAATGAACAATTTGTTAAGACTTGCAGTCAATTTATAGACCTAACCTGAAAGAAAGACATACAAATTGAGGAAGTCTTTTTCTATTTTTTAAAAAAAAGAACTTTATGGTTAAAGTTTACAGTGTATGGTGAAGGGGCCCTGTGTCTTACGCACTCTACCTTGTACTAGGATAAGGTAAGAGTTGATGGGATGCTAAAAGATGTGAATACGATAGAGTGTAATGGAGGGTAGCGAACAGAGAGATGCTTATCATAACACCATTTCGCTCTGCTTCCCAGTAATCAGCAAGGGAAATAAAGATGTTGCAATATGTCTCTGTAGAGGAAAACACATTCACCCCAACGTAATCTCTCCTAATCTATTTGGGTAATTAAAGGGGGTATTAACGAGTGGGAGGCTGCTCTCTTGTGTAGTATTGCTTTAATGTGGAGAGATGAACCCATAGTGAGGGTCTGCCTCTGCCTGGCTCTTGCAGATGGACTGTGATCCCAGGACTCCAGTGTAGCTTTGGGCTTTCAACCGACAATCAATCACCACTCCCTCACTGCCCACTGAGTGCCTGAGCACTGTCTGAGGCTCCAGACACACTATCTGCAGAACCATTTATCCGATCAGAGTGGTTAATACTAAAATCCAAGAGGCATTTATGACATTTGAAGCTTTATCTTGTTGCCTACTAAAGCTATCCTAGCTGGGGAAATGCTAATGACATTCATTACGTTATCACTTAATTCTATACATTTGCAAGTGTGGTTGATCTCACAACAGAAGGAAAAATGTTGGCAGCAGTTCAGAAGGCAGAGAAGCGAGACAGAAGTAACTTTAAAAGTGTATATATACTTCCCTAAGGAATCATAACACGCACATCAAAGAAAAATATTCATCTACAGTTGATCAGAGCACTGTGTTTGGGCTGCTTGCGACTCTCTTGCTCTGTGATATTGATCCAATTCTCATGGGCTTGCAATACAAAAAAGCTCTCCTGGCAGCAACCTGTATAACAGCATTTCATGGAGCTTGGCAGCCGCCAGTCTGTTTCTCTCTCTCTTCCTCTCTCTCACTCTCTCTCTGTGTCTCTCTATCCCTGCTCGATTACCCTGGGATCAAGCAAGCCTTTTTATCACTGCTCCTAAAACAAGTCATTATGAGGGTTATTACCTCGTCTGGCCTCTCACCTGGCTCACAGATGCTACCTCCACTACCTCAAGTACTCCTCACACTTACAGTGAGGTGCATGATGAGGTGATGCTCAGCCTGATAGTGAGATTCACATTTCATAAACTACTGTTGTACGAAATGTGCATTAGGAAGTATCTCTTGATATCTGTTTGCTTTTGAATAGGTGTAAAAAAATCTCTATGAATGGTGCGATTAGTGAACCAATACCCTAACCCTTAGCTGAACGTTAATGCCACTTAATTACAGTGAGGCATTAAGAACAAGAAGACCTTGCTAAAAGCACATGTGCTAATTGTGGTCATTTTAATAAAAAGGCCAAAGAATCTTCAAACACACAGAGCACTAAAAGTAGGATGGTTTCTGTAGAAGCCTCCTACCAATCAACACATATGTAAGTTGATTTACAGTGTGGGCCAAGTCTATTTCACACTAAAAGCAGGAATGACGAATGATGGAAGAGACAGGACTGAGGTTGTATGATTGGCACAGCTGAGCATGGGAGATCTCAGCAGGATCTGGTAATGAGAGAGAGGAAAGGATGCATGAAACACACACACACACACATACATAGATTCACTGTTCAGTGCACACACTCCTCATATCAGTAGTCAGTCTCCACTCAGCATCCATCTGTGTTGAGATGGAATCCATATGTTGCTTCATGCATTTGGATAATCCTTCATTTATGACAGCATGAAGACATAAAACCTTCTTATCACCTCTCCTACATTTAAACCTGCATTGCTATTTGTAGAGAGACTGATGTTTCACAACGGTAGGCTCTTAGACCCTATCCTAGCCACTGAAGGCTGTCACAGGTGTAGGGTGCCATGGGTGCTGTTACTATACCTCCAGGACAGGTGTCTCTTGTTCCATTTGTTCTGAGGAGTCAGTGCCCGTCTTCTTCTGCCAGTGGCAATCTCTGGCACTGAAACGTCTGGCAGAGAACAACGCGGTGTCTTCATTAATCCTAGGGTGGCCTGGTCTGTAGGAGAAAGATGTACACACAAAGATGCAGACACACTTTATTTTACAATTTTTAATCAATTCATCTGAGTATATTTATGTCCATTTCAGTGCACGTCGTCACACACACCAAGCACGCCGGTCTCCTCCAGGCCTCCAAACCGCTGCATGGCTTTGATAGCCTTGGTCAGGGCTTCCTTGGTCTGAAGCTGCCCAGTAACAGGGTCAGCTGGTGGGAGGTAGCCAAATTTACTCAGCCAATCCTGTCAAGAAAGGAAAAACAAGGTTTGTTAATGGGAATTTTCTTGATTCCTTCAGAACCTGACCATTTAACTCATGTGCTTAGATTGAAAGGCATATAATATTAAAGCAATCGAACTGTACAATGTATAGTGGACTTATACATAACTAAAGTTATTCTTAAGTCCACTATACATTCTACAGCCTATAATTATCATCATCTAGAAGTGATGCTGTCACAGCCTTTCAGTTAAGGCTCAGAGCAAATGCACAGGTGCACTATGAGCCTCATTCTCTCATTGTGTTATTTAAGCGATAACCATCTGCTTGATCTGCTCCAGCTTCCCCTCTGTTGCTTTGAGTGCACTCAGAAGCACAGCACATACATACTTCAAACTGATGACAATAATTTGAGAGTTTTGTTTCCTGACAACTGATATGGATTCCACCACTGACTGCATTAAGCTGGCGTGGCCTGAATTTGAAAAGTATTTTGACAGGTGTATATGGGTGATGAATTACTTCGATCAATAATACATCACGTCTTCACATTTTTAAATTTCTTTGTGTTTACCACAGCAGTCCATGTAAAGAGAGAAGCTCTCAGAAATCTAATTTACACAATTTTTTGCTTGTTTTCTACCTTAGATACAACTGATCAGCCAAGACTAAATTCTGCTTCTTTAGTTAGTGCCTCTTTAGCTGCAAGGCACCACTAGAAGTCAATAGTTATCCAAATAGCTTCTGCAAATACATCCACAAAACTTTTCTCATACCACATCCAGCTCTTTATTAAGAGAGTGCAGGCTTCCCAGTGTGGTTTAGGACTCAGTATGATGTACTGTGAATGATTAAACTGAACAAGGCACTGCTACAGGCAGACATTTTAAGGCTGCAGAGGACTGATCTGGGATCAGATTCCTCTTCTTTATTTATGATGGTCGCTGCCACAAAACCTGATTTGTGGTAGTTTGTGAAAACAGACCCAGTTGTCTAAAAAGGCAGACTGAAGTGTTTGGTACATGTTAAAATTTTATAGCTCATAGGAAGCCATCCTGTGTCCTAAACAACAACAAGAAGTTTGTGCCACCATACTGAAGAGCTGGATGTGGTTTGAACGGGTTAAGAGAAGGCCTGGGGAAGGCTTGGGGAAACAATTTAAATGAATAGTGACTTCTGGTGTTTGCCTAACATTAACCCCAAAAATGTCTTTGCTGATGGCAAACAGTGACAGGGTCCAAAATTCTTCCTCTTCATTATACTAGTCATTTTTACCAGCTTTTCTTTGTTTTATATTTTAAAATCTGGGGTGAGTCAAATTGTGTATTTTTTGCTGAACCATTCCTTTAAAAGACTTCTAGTCACAGACTGAATAAGCTTTGTCCTGTCTGAACGTCCATGTCTGATATCTCTCCGTCAGCTTCATAAAACCATGTTAAAAAATAACTTAGGATAATCCAGCTCATTAAAATGAGTGGAAAAAAAAACTCTGCTTGATTAATCTAGCCTCCATCATCTAAAAATGCCAAGGTACATTGCCATGACGACACTAATCAGTCTTGTCAATGTGAATGATTAAGAAGCACAGACACTGGCTGACCTCAGGAAGATTGATGACATGTACTTGCCCTCAAGTGCCACAGGAAGGGAGGCAATTTGCTTTAATGTCTTAGGCTGGGGTTTTGTGTTCTCACTGTATACCACTGACAAAATGAAGTGAGCCACAAATTGTGCTTGGTAAATATGGAAGAATCTGCAAACTGTTCTTGTAACCAGACTAAAGTATCTGAGCTTTGCACAGGCTATTTTGAGAAAGTTGAAAATGGCAGAACAGTGAAGAACAGTCCTTCCCCAGGACAAAAACAAGTAATCAATATTTCGGTTTTAGGAGAGTTGCAGGACTTCGGCAGAGAGCTTGAGTTGAGTTTTAGACTTCACTCTCCCTGTAGTCCTGTTTTCACTCAAGGATTTCTCAAGCAAGCATACAGAGGGTTTGAGACAGGTTATAGGATCCTGTGGCAGCCTTGTTTCAATAGAACTGTCATATTTTTGACAGGAATGAAGTTTTTCAAAACCTTCAAGCTGCGAAGAAACCAAAGACAGCAGAATTCAGTGAGACTGTAGTAATGATGACAGTTGTGTCACATGAGCAAGAACGCAAGAGCAAGTGGGTGAAATGAATGGTGCATGGACCACCGTCCTCCAAAAAGTAGATTACTGTAGAGACAGAAAAACAAATTCTGTAGCTCCACCTTGAACCTCTCTGACCATAGGGTTATTCCTATTGACCAAAAAATCCAGGCATACTGTTCAACAAATGCATGAGGGATAAAAAATGTAAGATGCACTGAGACACCTTATCATTAATTGATAGTCATGGTGATGACAGGCAGACCTAAACAGTTACTGAGTACAGAACAGTGACACTAAGCACTTCAGCTAGCTGAGATAATTCAAGACAATATGAGGTTGATAAAGTAAATACTAATATAAATAAGGTAAATTGTAAATAAAGACCTTATTGCGTCAACTCTGAAGTGCTCACATTTACAGAAAATAGCATCAAAAATTCTCTAGAAGTAAAAACCTCTCAGGTACAGTACAAACAGCCACACTCATGACTTAAAATATTTTACTTTAACATATTTCAAATTCCATAATGTCCACACTACTTAATGTTATACATGTGTTAGAATTATAGGTATTGTAATATCACTTAGTAGCAAGAATCATGCTACGTTAATCAATACTGGTTAACGTGTCAGGTAACTTGCACTCAGAAACATCTATCCAGTCGTTGCCACTTCTGGACTTTTTTGCATAGTAAAGTTTTAAGTGGCATTTGTGAATGTAACTCCATATTGAAGTTCTTAGCCACATTTTGTCAAAGTAATCCCTTGCCCGTGTGGTTATATCAGATGGTGATGATCGATGGTTCTTGATGCAGTGCCGTTTGAAGGATCGGAGATCACGGGTGTTTAGTTCAGGCTTGCGCCCTTGCCTTTTACACATTGAAATTCTTCTTTGAATCATTAATGATATTATGCACTCAAATCTTCCTTAGAGGAATGTTATTTTTACACATTATCATAATTTTCTCACACATTTGTTAACATGATCCTCTGCCCATCTTTGCTCCTCAAAGACTCTCGTGGATACTGCATTTTTCCAAATCACGATTATACCTGTTGACATTCCCTACGTGAAATCACATCATTATTTAATTGAAATTGAAACTGACCAGACAAAATTTTAAATATCTTGGTTTCACAATATCTGCAATTAAATAAAAGTAAATTTAAGAGTAACTTTTTTTTTTAATGTTCAATTACTGCAGTAATGTCACATTATGTTTTTTGAGCAGTAATGTCACTAGCATTATGGGTTTTTTTTAACAGGAAAAAGCTGAATCATGTTTGTCAGCACAACTGCCACACAGAACCCTGCTGCTTGGCCACACAGTTTACTAGTACAAGTTTTTATTTTTCATATAATGTCAAATAATCTCTCTTCTGTTCACAGACAGCTTTTATTCTCCCTTGCTAGTCAAGAAACAGCAGGCATCTAGTCAAGAAACAGCAGGCATCAGTAGCCTACTTTTAATAACTTTCATGCTTTCATGGGAGGAGATGAGTTGTGAACTAAATAAACATGTACTCTATGTCTGTAAACATCACATTTAGGTTTTCAGCAGATCTTCATACCGACAGCGATTAAAGTGGCAGGTAAATGTAGTGTCTCAGCAGTGTGAAGTACTTTTATTGCCTGAAGTGGTATTGTCTGAATATGGGCAAAAAATGAAGGAAAAAGTGGGATACTGGCCCTTTAAATCTTAAAGGCTAATTTCTGATGAGCAGAACAATAGTCTCCGTTGTCATAGTTACTGATTAATTTAAACTGTCTCCATTACGCATTGTGGGCACAGCATTAAAATATAATCTCTTGATTTTTTTCTGTACGTTATTGAGATCTGTGATTAGTCAATCCACTGCAAAACCTAAAAAATCAGGATAGGGATGCAAGATGTGTGATGGTGTAATGTGACCCGATGCTTTGTTGACTGTGGGCTACATCGCTCCACTCCCAGCTCCCAGCTGACACAATTTGTGTGTTGACAAACTGTCCAGCTGTGTCAGAGCATGGCGAAAGGGCTTACTCTGTTTGTGAGTTCTCCACCCACTGCCTGAAAAATCAGTGCACGCTCACCTAGCAATTCCCCTCTCTCTTACTCGCACACACTTACGCACACACAAATGAATCTATGCATTCACACATTAACATACGACAAAGTTTAGCTGAATGTTTATTAACTACATTACATCAATATCGTTGACCTCACCAGTGCAACTGTTTACTCTTAAATGCATGTGTTTCATCAACCATTTGTACATACCTCAGCTTTTATATCTAACACACTTACGTCTAATATAAATTGCCATCTCCAAGCTACTATGACAGACGTAAACTATTAAAACAATGACAATTAATGACAATAAGAATATCTTGCAATTATTTAATATAATTAATTCATAAATAGAATTTTTTTTTTTTTTAAGGATGATGTGTCTGTGTGTGTGTGTGTAGGTTCAGGCTGCAATGTCACATATTTTCAGGTTTGATTTGATTTTTTAACTTCGAGGTCAAGATTTGATTGAATATTTTATGTGTTATAAATGTGATTCCACTGAGATCTAATTAGATACTATACAGATTGGGTTTGGCTCGAATCAATAAATCCTCTCAAAGAGAAATTATTCAATGCCTGCTGCGCCTGTTCTCTATCAAAATAAGCCCTCAAAATCACAGCCCCTAGAATTTATAAGTGACTTCAGGAAAAAAAGGCACAAACCTTTGAGCATGGGTGTGTACACAAGATAAGTCCATTTTTTTCTTTAGACTTTTTTTTAAATTTATTTTTAACTAATATTGTCAAAAAGCAGCTTTACAGAATCCTAGTCCAAGCCCCAAGTGAGCTGCCTCAAGGTGACAGAGGCGAGGAAAAACTCCCCAAAGCTGGAGGTAGAAACCTCAAGAGGAATCAAGACTCATCCTCTTCTGGTCAACACTGGATACCAAGAGAGAATAACAGAATAACATCATGGAGAACAACAAGGCAAAAGTGTGCAAATTTAAACACTAATGAGCAGCAGAGTCTCTAGTTAGCAAAAGTAGGATCAATTGGAGTCTGCAACAATAGCTTCTGTTGGAGTCTTCATAAGCAGTAGTTTGGTTAGAGGTTGGGCTGCATATGCAGGTGATCCATGGTTGGTTATTACTCTTTCCCATTCCCTGCACACTTCACTCTGATAGGATGCGTGCGGATGCCTATTTTTTATAATCGCAAGTGGTTTCAACAAAAGACAGTAAATGAGTCATACTCTTCACTGCATTGATACTGAACTAAAAAATCCTCTTAGAAAGAGCAATGTCAAGGCATTCTCTACTTGTACTGGCATTACTAATCAATTTTCCTGCCCATTTTAATACATAGTTTAAAGATCTTTGAAGAGCAGTTTACTGCTATACTTTGGTACAGCAGTTATCTCAGTGAATTTTAAGGCCACAGGGAGAGGTAGAAAGATGCTTAAACATAAAACCCGTTAGTCTTCCCCTAGAAAACATTCTCTGAAAGATCAACTCCACCAGGGTCACTGTCGTTGCGCAATGATACTTCTTACTTTCACTATTTCTTTCAGCTGGAGGCTGGACAAACCAGGTGACGCTCCTGCTGTGATGAGTGGGGTCAGTCTGCAGTGTCAGAAATCCAGAAGCACAGCATCTATCTCCCTACAAACAAGTCTCTCCTTCCAAAAAGAGAGCTAGCAAGGAAAGATGGCTTTAACCTCCCCGACAAACAAAAGTTTCTATGAGGCCTCCAGGCTAGGGAGAAGAGAACAAGAAGAGACTTTCACCTAGAGGCAGTAGGATGACATTTATCATTATCTTGATGAATTACTTCACAGTATGCT
This sequence comes from Brycinus macrolepidotus, assembly GCA_037974445.1. Lineage (NCBI taxonomy): Eukaryota > Metazoa > Chordata > Actinopteri > Characiformes > Alestidae > Brycinus > Brycinus macrolepidotus. The sequence continues at coordinate 13,470,312 of JBBPCZ010000023.1, forward strand.
TTTCTGGGCATACTGTGATATTGTCAGTACTTATAAAATACTGACCAACTGTTTCATAACAAACAGTGCATAATTAGTACTGTTTAAATGTGTTTATTACAGCACAGTGTGTTAAACATTTAATCCAAATCAATGTACTTAAAGTCTTTTCCTAATATTTTTTGTGGCACTACTGGCTCTTTTTGTCTCTCTCGATTTATCATATGTTAGAACAAAAAATGTATCACGATAAAAGTTTGCCATATTGCCCACCCATACTTTCATTTTATGTCAGGGCTGCTAGAATGAAGAACTTAAATGAAGAACCTGAAATTAACACAGATAACTGAAACACAGGCTGCACAATGTTACAAAGCTGCGAGTTTTAGTTCAGGGGATCTTAAGATTTTTGCAGGCAGGGACACCTATTGTGAAAAAAGTCCTTCACGGATTTATTTTATGAATATACCTGTTAGGCACATTAGAAAAATATTTATGTATTTATCTGATGGGAGCCCAAGCTTTTCTCCAATCCAGGGTGGCTTTTATGCTTTCAGAAATATGCTGAACCACTACATAATTATAAAATTAAGGACACCCTGGCTATACAGCATAGACTCCTGGTGACCCTCATAGCTCACTTTTGAGAACCACAGAATTTGAAAATGCCAATACTCGGACGGGGCAACATGGTTACAATGTCTTGATTTTATGATTGGATAGATCATAATTTTGGAATAAACCACCTTTTCATATGCAATGAGACATGTCAATTGTCCCATTGAAGTCTGTTTTTCTAATTTAGTGTGTGCAGAGAAAGGGTATCATCCACTATGCTATCCATGTTTAATTTCCATTTTGTTAATAAGGCACGACAAACTCAAACTTCTGAGTGTGACAAAATTTCCTGCTAAACACTTTCATGTCCTACTGTTAAACATTTGGGGATGTTCACAATGTGCATGCTTTTGTATCTCTAAAAACATGATCACAGATGTATTTTAATATTGGATACACTGTCAAGCCACAGCCATGACAGAACAGAATTAAGAGACAAGAATCACCACAGTGCTCTTTATTCACTCCCATGTTATTGTATGCATCATTACACTATACAGGGAGAGGTTAACAGGTTTACACAGAAAAGCAGGCTAATAGTCAGGGACATCAGTCAACAAGCAGCCAGAATGAAAAGGCGTATTCTGAGAGTGCTGCGTGGAAGGTGAGAGGGCTGGAGCAGCACACCTTTGAGACTTGTTCGCTTAGTAAACAAAAACATCACCTTTGAAGCACAGCTTTGAAATGGTGAAGGGAAAATCATTTTTTTGTTTGCCTGCTTCACAGGATGCATGAGAATGAATGATGTATGGAATAATGATTCGGGGGAATAATACCCAGGCAGCATTCTGCATGGACTGTGACAACAGGGGTGGCAGAAAAAAGGCTCCCCCATCTCCCTCTTTTTCTCCTCTCATGTTCTTTAATGCTGGCAGTTCTGTCAGACTACGAGCCAGGTCTCAGCACTTATCCATGAAGCCATTAGTCATTCCCATCTACCGGCCTCCAGATCCAGCTTATGCTCTTCTTAAGTCTGTAGAGCAAGAGAATGGGTGAAAGTAAAAGGCTATTGCTTCTGCTTTCCACTCATTCTCACTCTTTTGAGACAACTCATCCTCTACATTTCCGCTAGAGTGCGCAAACATGCTTCTTGCCATGTGCCTGGGGGCTGCAGGTTTGTTTTGGCCATTACGGTGTGCATGCTACAATACCTGGGGGAGTAAGACAGAGTGGTGTACATAGGAGACAGACAGCACCGCCATTAAACACAGTGACAGGCCTGTTTTGCCTGTTGAAGTGGATGGCTTTCTGCTCCCTGCTCACGTCTGACCACAGCATACAGAGTGAGAGAGGAAGCGCTGAGTGCTAAACTAAAAGGTAAATCCTCTCCATGTAAACTCTTGAGCTCCACAAGTCTCTGTTCAAACTGTGGCCTGCCACTGGGCAGATTGTGCTTAACCTCTACATTTGCTCAGGTTTTTTGTTGGCATTGTTGGATCTTGGCCCTAAGTACCATGCAAACAACTACATCAAAGACTCTCCCTGATCAAGGCTCATGTTAGAACTCATGTTAAAAAAAAAAAAAAACTTTTAAAAGGGAACCATTTTCAATTCATAATAGCCTGGATTATAATAAATGACTAAATCTGCACAACAAAGTGCAGACTTAACAAATTAACAACAAATGTGTGAACTGCCAGTAGCTTGACAACAAAACCACGTACATAAAGACAGACAGATGCTGTAGATAAATAACAGGTGTTAGGGTTGGGCTTTATCCACTTTTTAAAAATCAGTCAATCTTCAATCAGTCTCCAAAATTTATCAGAAGAAATCAAACACAACTGAAAATGTTTGCTTACAAGGTCATCAGATAAGTGAAATAGGTACACTTTTAATCCATCATTCAGAAAATCTAATCATCTGCCTAACAACAGGTGTTATATCTTAACACTGTTGATAACTAGGACTGAGGACCTGGGTAGCTTATCTAGAACAGCTCCACTCACCTCAACAGACTTCGGTTCAAGCTAAGTATATTCATTGTGTTCAATGATCATTGTTCATTGTGTCTTTACATATTGTTGTTGTTTTATACTGCTGTGCTTGAGAGACACCATCAACCGGAATCAAATTCCTTGTATGTGTTCGCTCACATACTTGGCCAATAAACGCGA
>JBBPCZ010000023.1:13473417-13488417 GCA_037974445.1 Brycinus macrolepidotus
CCCCCCTCCCCCCCCCCATTAACAGTGCTGTTTCTTCATTTTTTAGTAATTTTCTCGATTTTTCCCGGGGACCTTGAACAGATCACACTATTTCCCATAGAAGTCTACGGGAAATTGTGTTTCGCACAAGGACCTCCCCGCATAACAAACGCGCCGCTGGAACGGATTGCGTTCGTTATGTAGGGTACCACTGTACCTGACAAAAAGTGCCATACCTCACAGTACAGGCTGTTCCAGGTATGTGATGCTAAAACAACATATAAATAAAGATTCATATCTGAGAGAGCAGATATGCAGATAACACTCTGACTGTTGTTAGAGTGACAGGATGTATGAACCACCATTACATGTAGTTTTTCTGATTTTCCCGTTCAGAAATTTTCTCCTTTATATCAGCACCTTGCATTGCTGAACTCCAACACCACGTCAGTGAGCACCTCATGTAAATGATCAGAATGTGTTTATGTGATGTTTTACGCTTACTAGATACATCTGAGCTTTGAAGAATTTTGACAAAAGTTTTGGCCTATGAAAACTGCACCCTTTTGTCTTTTTGAAACAGAAAAATAGGTGAAAGAAAGAAAAAGCAAAACAAAAAAACAAAAAAACATACATTAAATAAGTCTACAAAATAAACTTTACAAATGAAAATGAGCGACCAACAGACAGACAAAAAGATACATTATTCAGAGGTAAAATTTGGGTACTACAGTTGCAGAAGAACATTATCATTATTTATGAAAATAAATCAGATCAAAGTAAATTAGATCTTTTTTGTCTGTCTGATATTAATGTAGTGATGCTATATATGACGGTGTTTTTGCACAGGGTATTTTATTTTGAAAATTGACCAGAAATGCTATGCCGTTCCTATATCTGACTTCAAAACTTTTTACAGACTCAGATCTTTGAATGTCGTTCAATAAAAAGAACAAATAATTTTTAAATAATTTGTTCATTGGAACTAACTTAGTAACTGTTAAATATAAATCCCCCCCAACCCAAACAATATGGGAGACGCCCGGAAAAAAGAGAGAGTTGACAGGAGCAGCCCTACATAACGCTGTGCATATTTACATATAAACAGTGCAAAGACATCACAAAAGATAACATTCCCATTCAGTGGTGTGTGGGCTATTGGATTAGTGTGAAAAACATTAACATGTGCTAAAGCATTAATATGTGCACATTTTTAAATTATTTATAATTATTATATTTTGTTTTACATTTACATTTTTAATCTACATTAAACAGATAAATAATTAATAATTGTACTTTTGCTGATTATTCATGACACAGGAAAGTCTAGGCTTCCATTCTTCACTACTATAACTTAAGAACAGCTCAGTATGCAAGTAAAATGGGTCAAAAAATCAGTGGTACTTTCAACTGATTTATTTCATCAGATTCACTTCATGCAGAAACAAGGTAAGTTTGCAAATACTTTCGGTAGATGTTTGATAGCATGCTCTGCTTTTGATTTTTTTGTAAGATTACTCAGGTTTTTGCTGACCCAACCTTGAGTACTGAGCCAACAACTAAGAGAAGATCTTAATGTTTCAGAATGCAGGCACACAAATGGAGAGCACTCAAGCTGTAATCCTCATGTCCCATCACCCTATCTGGCTCCTGCTCTCTCCACCCCCTGATCCGACCTCCATAAGCTCAGATTCCAGCAAATCTCATCTTCGCCCTTTGTAAGTTACTTCTTATTGGAGGTTAAAACTCCATGGCTCTCTTTCCTCTGTAATCCTGAGTGCAGCTGTTCTAATCCTAAACGGCAGAAAACATGTAACAGTGTATGATAGTGTGCAAACACAAATGATCAGTATTCCTCCTGCACATTTTTAGCCTAAGCTCATGTATATTGGCACATTCTAAGAAAAACGATGGCGTCATTCACTATCTTAGTAATGGAAAGAAAGACAAAGGATTTTTTAATACAGATTCTTGTTTTCTTCATCTAACTAGGTCTATTTTTCTATCCTTTTTTTCCAGAGAGGGGCTTTATGAAACATCCATATCAGATGACATGCAGTTGAGTCTGGGTCAGAGGGGCAGAAAAAGAGCGAAAGCTTTCACTCTGAGCGCTGAAAGGTCACAGAGCAAAGTCAAAAGGCACAACACTTCCTCTTCTTCTGAGGCTGCTCCCATGGAGAAAGTCAGTGTGGTCAGGCATCTGCAGCTTTCTTGCTGTGAAGAGTTTGATTGTTCCTGCCAGGTTGGTCATGTCCAAATCCACTGAAGCCATGTCAGGCTCTGCTCCAGGCTGTGTGTGTGCCTGACAGTGTTCCTTCATATGCCACACTCAGAGGAAGTGAGTCATTAGTTCCCTGGTGACCCAAAACCCTGTCTGCCTTCTCTTCATATCCCTCCATAGCTGGAGTGAATTAAAGAGTGTTTACACAGATAAATGTCAGAGAGAGAGAGAGATGGTGAGACAGAGCGATGAAGCTATACACTCAACCTGTTCTCTAGATTCATCAAATACACACTGAATCATGTATGCACACACACACAAACAGAGGATTAACCCTTATAAGTGGTGAGTATAATCATTTTGTCACATCATTTGAATTGAATTATGTGAAATAATTAATTACATAGTTATAAAAATTAATTTACACTTGATTTAAATTATGTTCATAAAAAGGTTTGAGTGCACAGTTCTTTCTGAAAACATGAATGTACACACAATCCATCTTTTATTTATTTAATTTTTTTACTTTTCTCCTTTATTCAATTCCGGGTCAGTTCCACCCACTAGATAGGCCTCCCCATATCACAGGATGCTACCAAGCTGGGAGGGTGCTTTCTGCTTATGAACACAATTTTGGAAGTTTGGAATCTGCACTTTGAGTAGAATTTCTCTGCTATATTTTCCTTACGTTTCATTTTTCCCCTGAGATCCACTAATGACTTTTATGTACCAAAAAGTTCATTTTTAATGATCATTTGCCAATCTCTCCTTTAGTATTAAACTGTTTTTGAGACTGTGCCTTCAAGCCTGATATAAATACCCTCTGTTCTGATTGGCTGCCCTTCACTGTGCCTCATTCATAAAGCAATCCAGGCTGAAACTTCAGCTTAAATGTGCAAGGATGCTGTAGGCTAAATAAGTGGATATATGTAAATGTGCTGGTTTTCATGACATGACATAAACATGATATGGATTATGCGGTGAGGACGTTTTCATGATGTTTGACATGAGCCCTCAGATATAAAATTATACATTTTTTTTCATACCACCCACAACAATTGCTACTTCTAAGAGTTAGGTGCTGCAAAGAGAGGAGAGCAATGTAAGGTGTGTTTAGTGATACACATATCCATGCCACAAAAAGAGCACATGAGGAATTTATACTGCATCTCTCATACACACACACACATATGTGCACACAAACACACACACAAGCATGCACACACACACAGATTTAGGGATAAATCATACACAAAGATGGCTAAAAATCTCTGAAGAGGTCATTTTATGACCCAGACAGCTGGACATTTCTTATCAGGCTGAGAGGAAGCATGACCTTTTCAGATGTAAAACATTAATCCTCGAGAAAACATATTATTAAACCTTTACAGGATGTACAGGATTTCCATGACACAGTTTAAACAGCTCAAGACAAACAAACATTGTTTGTTTATGAGAATAAACAGATTTGAAAGAGGATATCTAAAAAAGAGGATGAGAGTGTGCCCCTTGCTGTCCCTCATGAGATTTCTGTTGGGAGTTGAGATGTAAGGAAGGGAATAAAGAGAATTAATCCCTGATGTGATGCCGTCCACGTTTCTCCCTGCCATTTTCCTCCCAAAACAAACTCACAGCATCGCTTTTGAGAGGCGAGATGAGAGTTGTAAAGCCTCCTGTCCCATGCCATCATTAATCAAAACTTTCTATATCAAAGGACGCTTTCAAACACACATCCCCCCTGGGACTAACATCTGCATGCCACCATCTGGAAGACACAGATAACTTCAGCAGCCGCATACATACACTCAGATAAAAACGGAGCAAGTTTTGTTAGTCAGAAAGAACTATTTACTGTGTTTTCTGCAAGGACTCAAAATTGCAAACATTGAGCAAGTTGGCTACAATGCCTGGTGAAAAGTTGGAAAATACCAACAAGCCCGCAATATTGTGAACAGCTGCCCTTCCATGTTAAAACCGTCATCATGACAACTCACTCCGCTGCTTTATTGCTGATACTGCATTTTTAAAGTGTACAAGGTAATTTGCTAAATGGCCACTAGGGACTGTGCTGTAATTGCTGTGTGAAGGTACCCAGGGGATTTTATCACAGATGAACTGAAGCAAGGAATGGAAAGTCAATCGCCCAGCATTCCAAAAGTCTGCCCACTCTATTGAGAGCGGGGCGCAAAATTGCAAACGATGGGTCAGAGGTGAATGAAGGAGAGAATGAAAGGGATAAAGAGGTAAAATGAGATGAGAGATGGCATACAGGCAGAAAATATTCAGACCATGTGTATTTAGATGGATAGGCTTGTCTTGAATGGGCAGATACTAGTGTAAGCTTTCACTTGTGTACCCTTTAATCCTCCTTTTAGTTCAATGGAAGAAGACAATAAGTTATTTTTGCCAATATGTCTATGTTTTACTTTAGAGTTACTAACAAATAACCTACAAATGATATTTTTTACATATTTTTTCTTTTTACATTTTCTTGTTTTGAACCATTGGAAAGCAATGAAAAATTAAATTGAGGCAATATACAGCTAAAATGTCAGAAATTGATTTATCCGCCCTATGTACATTAAGTAATAAAATGTCAGATGCACTCTGAGTAAAAAGGTGTGAGAGAGAGAGAGAGAGAGAGAGAGAGAGAGAGAGAGAGAGAGAGAGAGAGAGAGAGAGAGAGAGAGAGAGAGAGGGAGAGAGAGAGAGAGAGAGAGAGAGGGGGGAGAAAGAAGAGAAAGCAAGAGAGAAAAAAATCAGTAAGAGATAAAGTGGAGCTGTCTCTCATTCCCTCGACATGCATATTCATCAGACAGGGCAGCACAAACAACAGGCAGACTCGATCAATACAATGACACTGTTAAGCATTCACCTCTTCTCTACACGACTAAGTCATGCGCTGGTCACTCATCTCCATCCCTATAGCCATCTGCAGTACACATACACAAGCCCATGCACCCTGCCACATTCACTGCAACACAGCAGTGCAGACACCTTCAGAAAGAGCAAATATTTGTCATCAAGCAAAGCTGGCTGCCACAGAGCTGTCCAGGTGCCCCAGACACAGTTCAAACTGAAAGCAGAGCTGAATACTCAAACTTATAATCAGGCATGTAACTCAACAAATATATGCATATAAAATACTGTACAAAATTAAAGACTTACTGAACATTCTCAGACAGAAGAGCTAGACAGTCCTATAGATAGTCCTATACTAGCTCATACTAACACCTTCAGCAATGCATTAAAACAGTCAGACATGGCCTTACGTGGATCATATGTTGACCTGCATAAGTTTCTGTTCACCTGCTGATGAAAAATATTTACGTTACAATCCTACACGTACTGACATCTGTACAGCTGTTTCCTTTTCACATGTCGCAAGTATAATAACAACATAATGAGTGTAAACAATTCTACTTCATTTGTGCAAGTTTGTGTGCTGGATATTTACAGCAGAATGTTATGCAGTAAGTCATCACCTCAGTTAAACTACAAGCGCTAATACAGAAGCGCACGACTTATTTACTGCAAAACAGATCCTGATCAGTTTATTGCTTGGACAATATTGATGGCCCACAGATTCATTCATATTGGTAAAAATCCTGCCATCAAGGCACCAACATTAATTTTTCTTTAAGTTGTAACAATCAAACAAAAGGGAAATTATTCATATGTGTTGATATAGTGGTTCCATTAACATATCTTAGCCATCAGGACTTAAAACTCAAATCTCCATTTTTGCCTTTTATATATAAGGATACATGGACCAACAGAAAAGGTCTAAAATCGCTTATTGTAAGTTAAGAACATTTTCTTTCTTCTGTAAAGCTAGCATTTTGGAGACATGAGGTTTTGGTCCAACAGCGATAATATTTTTAAGGGTGTTTAGACATGGCCAAGTTTGATTGTATTAAAATGAAACCTGGTGTGATTGCTCTGCTAGTGTGGTTAGTTACAGCAATTGAGACATTGCCATGTAAAACCTGCTGTAGACCAAACAAGCGGAGAGAGACTCCCTGAGGAGGTTGGTCTCTGTTTGCATCCAAATGAACTCTGGTGTGGTTTGTCTGAAGGTATGACTGCGATATGGACGTAATACGTCTACATATACCAAAAGCAGAATGAACTGTCATCTCTTCTCTGCAGACCTGCGTTGTGCATACAAAGACCCATGCTGTTTCTGATACCGTTTTGACACGTGCATGCGATTACCATCACACCAGGAGTTCTGAATTGTAATTGCAGAACTGATAGTTTCGTTTTTGGATTGAGGCTGAGGCAAACTCATTATAAAAAACTTGATATACACACATTTGACTGAACACATCAACTACATTATATATAAAGGTGCCAAGTTTTCTGTTTTGTAAAAGAAGTAAGCTACTCAAGGCTGAGGGTTGCAGGGATTTCACCTGCTTCACATGACGCATAACCATTCTAATGTACAGCCTAAATGGAACAATCATCATTTTCTTTACCCATGGAACTGAACTACAAGCAGAAATGCACCCTTAGTGTAAATATCAACCACTATCACCACATGCTTACTTCTAACATAGGATAAACTGGTACATCTGAACAAAAACACCATCATGGTTTAAATAACTAAAACATGTCAAATGTAACTAAATTAGGATTAGGATGTTTTAACTAGAAATCCAAAGTGACTGGTGGCTGATTTTTCACTTGTTTTGTATTGGCCTTTTTATTAGCTCAAAGCACACACAGGCTGGGATCTAATATTCTGATTACAATCAGTATAAAAGCCTAACTCGAATAAAAATGTTCCACATAAACACTTCAGTCAGAATAAAAGGCCCAAATAGATTGAAATTTCAATAATTTGCAAAGGGGTAGATTAAACCTTCTCATAAACCAATCAAAAGAAAAAATATACCAAGTAAATGATTCAGCCGGATTATTTGCTAATTATGTTCTTTCTGCACATGTCCTCCGTCTTTATACAAAAGCGTAGTGACGTACGTTTCTCAAAATGCTGGCTTCGAAGCTCAGCTGGACTTCTGAAGAGAGTTTGTTTTTAATCCAAACTCCGAAAGAACTGAACATTACTGGTTGACTGAACAGCGGAAAAGTCCACGCAAAAACGACACTGGGCAGACTGAAGCGTAGAACAAATTAAAAAACACCGCTTGTATTCTCCACTTCACTGCTTCCAATAGCAGTACGCATGCACTGTTGCTAGATTAAGATCAACACAATAACAGCAACTACTGCACTGAACAGACGACAGATATCCATCTTGAGCTGATACAGTAAAACATCCGGCAAACAAAACCCTCGAGGAGGATGAATGCATGATGTGCGCATGTCACACAGGTGTACTGATTAAATATGCCGTTGCAAGTAAACACCAAACCATATTAGATCCCATGTAAACAGTTGACCGAAAATCTTCAATCAGACTGATCTCAATCAGAATGATGAAAAAGTGTTCATGTAAACATAGGCAGTGAGTGGGCCATTAGCCTGAGTTGCAACATAAATAACATTACTGGATCTTTAATGGACCCCCCCCCCTGACAAAAAAAGTCTGTTGCATGAAATAAATGTACTTTACATTAAAGTGCATCAGTGTAAAGCACCAGTATTGAAGTCAGCATATTTTATTTACTTTCTAAAAAAATACACAGACCAGACAAAATTAAAATAACAAACTGGCCAAACACTATTCATGTGTATAAAACAAAACTTCACCCATCCCAATCATGCACCCCTATGAGCAGACCTAAATTATGTTGTGAATTTCTGCTGTTTATGTGAGTTCATGATGCGTGACAATAAAGAACAGATAATATTCGACTGTTCACACTACATAAGTTATAATCATATTATCCAGTTTATAAAGCACTGCTTAATAAAACCACTGAAATCTGCTGCATTTTAAACCATAACTATTTTTTATCACCCTTTAAAACCAATTTTCATAACAGTCAGGCCTGTATATGTAATCAACTTCAAATAATTACCTCATTGTGGTTTATTTCAGCTACAGCTGTAACATGGTCTTCAGTCAACCCAGTCATTTTAATTTGTTTTCTTTTTTACCTGCAAATTGGGACCTGCTTCTATTAAGTTCATTGATAGAGCTTACCCAGTGCTCTGTACTGGGCCTAACAATAATGAATACACAGTCTGTTTACACCACAGATGCTCATTAGTTCATTTAAGTGTATCTGAACTGGAAAACACTGGACCTACCGCATTTAAAAAACAGTAAATTACTACACCCTTGAACAGCCATGAATACCCAGTCTCAGAAAACAATAGTAAATATTGACAGACCTTCCAGATGTTTCGAGGAGGACTTATCTATATAGGAAGGCATACACTTGCAAGTAAAAAGGCAAATGCACCAGCATCCGTGCTATGGTGACAGATGCTGTGCTGCAGGCATAAAGAAAAGCACAGTGTGTTTAACACATTCACATGAAGGTTAGACATGAAGAGTCCATTCAGTTAGTACCACAGCTAGACATAACCCAAAGGAGAACAGCAGAAGCAGGGATTCACACATACTCTCTCAGGCTGACACCTACAGCCTAGTGTTACAGTCCAGTACGCATGCTCCCTAAAGTTTTACGGCTGTGTGCACACACACACATACACTCATTGCGGGCTCTGGGTGCTGGATGATCAATATAGGTGTGGGAGGAGGTAGGTGATCAATAGAGCATGTGTGGTCAGCCTGCATATCTGCTATATAGAGTACATGCAGTGCTCAGCTGACTTGTACACAAAATGTAAGTACTCGTTTGTGTATGGATACATGTCTTTAGATGTTTATGTATGCATCTGTGAGGCATTTGGTCTGAATGTGGACAATATGCTCTTTCATGTGTTTTCATACATTTTTATGCATGTCAGAGAGAGTCAGGCAATGGGTGTTTGATGTGTGCTTTAAAGCGCATGACATGATTCTCTCTCTTTTCTCTCAGACTGGATCTCTTACAACTTAGGTCTCTCTTTCTCACACACACACAGAAGAAGCAATAGAACAGACAAACGGCAAAATAGTGGACATATATAGAGCTTTTCAGATTGAAAAAGTATGAGAGGAAAAAATCTAAAAAAATACCTTTTCATAGAAGTAATAAATCTAAGGTTTGGCTGAATAATTAGAATGTTTGATGATCATTTGTTCATTATGTTGGTATTCAACTCCCTATTTAGTGTTGTAAAGCTTTTCTGTTAACACTTTGGACCCCACAAGAATTCTAGGGCACTATTGTAGATTCCTGCCAACTATGTCAGAAGCTTATTTTTAAACCAACACATCAAAATCCCTGGAATCATAAAACCATTACAAAAATCGGCATTACTTCCTGTAGTAGAGGATGGTATACTGACTCATTCAGGATACCGTAGAAAATTCATATGTAATGGTATCCTAAAATATGAAGTTTTGTAGCTACCATCATACTGGTGAACCAACCAGCAGAGAATATGAGACACAGAAGGGTAAGACACATGCTCAGACCTTGCTTGAAATTACCACGTAATGTTTTGGTAAAAGTCAAGTACAGCCCCACTTATACATTTGTTTGACTTTAGTTTTGACTGTGGAACGACATTCAGGTGAAGAAGCTGATCATTTGTTTAGCAGCTGCAGAGTTGAACGGCATACATGCAAAGATATCAATATTTATAATACAGAGAGAGTTTCCATTGCTTTTTCACTTGCAATGGACCAGAAGTTAAAATTTTATTTTGAACATTTTGTCAAAATTTCCCATTTGTATAAAAAAACACACATGAACCTCCTGATCACACCTAAAAGAAGTAGTCACCAACCCTCGCTTTTGAGATCTACTCTTCTGCAAAATAGTTTCAACAAACAGCATACAGGCTGCCTCACTACACCTAACACTAACATATCTGACACCACCAGTCAAGGACCTTTAAAGAAGTTTAGATCTGAAACAAGCATTTATATCAATAATAAAAAACCTTTCAACAAATATTTCTTTTGTCAATTTTTCTGATCTTATATTTTCAGAAGTGTGTGGGCACATAAATTGTATTTTTACAAATCTTAACCACTTTAATATGTGTCCCTAGATCAGATATGTATCTGATATGTGACTATGCAGCAGAGAATGGCCCCACTGGAAATGATTTGTTAATTTTTTTTCTACTGCGCATGCACACATTGCAGGATCTTCCTGTGTTTGCACAGTAAACACTGCATGAGCATTAAAGCACTTGGCCGAAAAGGTGCAGAAGTCATGAACAGCTGAGGGACGCTCAAAGCTAATGATCAAAGCCAATGAAGGTTTTTGCCATGAGTTTGTTCATTTTTCGTTCTTGACACATGTTAATCATTAATGTGAAATTACTAATTAAGATGTGCGCATGCAGGTCGATACAGGAGGCAGATTAAATCACGCTACACACAGATGAAGGCCACTTAGCTACATACACAAGTGAACCATCATGACAGAAACAAGATAAACTAGGTTAATGATGCAGAAGTCTAAAGAGTTATAATGTTAATCAACATCATTATTATTTCATCACTTATTTTACCTATTACAAAAAATTATATCATTGTACACACACACATTGTAGGATTTTAAACTGGTTGTACCAATCCTCTGTGTTGGGTGCTTGTGAGGGTCTGGGGATGTAGAGCATTTTTGTTTCTAACTGAGCAGTCAAGATTGCTGTGTGGACACTGAGCTGACCCTGCCAACAGCACACACCTCTCCCGGGCTGAGTCATGTATACACACACACAAACACACACACAAAGACAGAACAATCGGGGACAGAGTCAGACAGTGAGAGAGAGAGAGGAAAAAAAAACCCTCTAGAGACAAAGTTTCAGATATTGGTCATCAAAATCATCAGTAGCTAGTGGGAGCTAATGGGCATCACACTCTATTCAATGTGAGCGGTCACCCCTGGTGGACACACGCAATGAGATTCATTAAATCCATCAGGAGGATCAATATGGCAGACTCTTTAAACAGGCACCTTCAATGATGCTCTAACAGGCCTAGGTTAATTCTATCTTCTGGCAGCTAATTAGGAACCAATCTGCATAGGGAGCGGCGAGGAGTCCAGAGGGAGGCTGCTCATGCGAGGTATGTGTGACAGAGGAGGTGCAGCTGCCTGTCAACAGCAGACCTCGCTGAAGATCATTTTTAAAGCACTCATCGCTGGTTCACTGGAGCAGGGTGTGTTTACGGTTAGAGGCTTTCTATGGCCTTGTCACGTACAGAAACTCATCTCAGTCTGAAACTCTCTCACTACTGCTCAGTCTTTCTCATGCAAAGAAATGGGCACACCACAATGGCTCGACTTGTGCTGGTACACAAAGACTGTAAAATGTACTGAAATTCAATCACATAAAGTAGGCATACAGAACAGTCATGCTTCCTGCAGTATTCCTGCAGTCTCTCAACATTGCCCTCTCATTGCTGCCGTCACTCAATCACTGGGAGAGTGCAAGTGAGATCCAGCTTACTCTGCTCAGAAGAGCTTGGAAAGCTCAAATTCACTTACACATTTCTAGATATCCACAAGAAAATGTGCACCCAAGTCGGGAGCTTTTGATCCAAGCTACCGTTGGCACCCTTTTTACCAACGAGGTATTTCCAACTCCGACATATGGAGTTTCAAAATAACCCTCGGATCAAATATTTAGCTGGAAATAAAATGGCAAAAACACCACATCAGAGAAACTTGCAGTGACTTTTCATGTGTGCATGCTGTTGGGGTTTTTACCCACTGGGTAGCGTGAACAGGGAACAAGAGTCAGTTCAAGTTTTAAAAATAAACAATGTCGAGAGCAATTTTCAGACGTTCTATTACAGTAGTTAAATTTAACTACCACACTGAGCCCAAACCTCAGTAATCATTTGATACTGGGTCTCTTTGGCACCAGACTAAAATGGCAAAGATCCAAACCCCTCAAACCATGGAACAGAATAAGACTAAAAGAGAGCCCCTACTGTGATATTTATTACACATGCCACCCAATGCACAGAGAGTGAAAGGAGCACACAGCTGATGCATACCACCTTCTGCCCAATACCGCAGTGCTGAAAGAAAGGTGCGGGAATAAGCAGTGCAGAAAACTATGTGCAAATTACACAAGAGTTAGTGAGTATGACTGCAGATTATGCACAGATCATGATCTATTCAGCATCAAAAACTGAGAATATAGATTTGGTTGGTTTTAACAGTCGTATTACTTTTGCATACTGAAACATCTCATATCTGAATGCATGGATGGTGTCTGCAGGGTCTCTGATGTCCATCCCCTGCATGTTAACTGAGAGCCAGCTGTCAAACACTGCCATTGTCATGGAGATGATTTACATAGTGTCTCAGTCAAGAGCTTCTCTAACAGAACCGAAAAATGCTGGCAACTGCTGACTTTTTACTCAGTTAAAAGCAAAAATATACTTGAAAGCAAAAATATACTGCCTCAACAATCTCAAAAAGCAAATGTTTTAACAAACAAATTCTAATAAAATTCCATTGTTTGGTGGTGTGTAATGATGTGCTGTGGTGTGATGACTAATCAGTGACATTAGACCTGGCATTAATATGATTAGATGTTACAATAAAGGCAACTATGTAAATGCACAGGAAGAGAAAAAAAATAACTAGAGACTTGCAACAAGGTCAAAATGAAAATGTAAATAAAAAAGTATGTTTTTTTCTCAATTTTAATATATTACAGTAAAATTACTGTACAAAGTAAAAAGTACTCAATTTTTAACACAACTTGCAAAAAGTATAAGTCTTTTTAAATAATACATATGGTATGGTAATGAGCATAGAAAAGGACAGTCACTCCACCTGACCTTTCCACCTGTCACCTAGAGCAGATGATAAGTTGAAGTCACATGTTGCTCTCTGAGTACTTTAGGTGCTTGCCAAATGTTGCACTGCATAAATAGGTTGTTTAGTATCAGAGGAAAGGGGCAGAGAAATTGCAGTTGAACATCATTCAAAGTTCAGTGCATTCAGTGCAGAAACAGGGCAAAAACTTCTATTATCTTTGTCCCAAAACCAGCTACTGGACAACTTTCCATTCTCAAATCAAACCAAAATGTTCTTAAAAAAGTACCTTATCTGAAAGGCATAAAATAAACCCGCACTCTCCCTTCCTTCTGAGTCAATGAAACAATTCGTCCTCCATCCTTTATGCTCACCTCTCCACTTGGGCTAAATTAGATCTCTATTTTCCAACAGCAGCAATGCTGCTATAGATGGGCCGCCTGCAGTGAGCCTCTACTGTCATGTAATCATCTAGACCACTACAAAGCGGGTGTCTGAGCCCCACTTACGTTCCTCCTCATCTTGGATGCCTGCTCTTCTAACAACGGTTAATTAGCCCCTAATTCGTTCCTCTCCAGGGCTGAACTGATGAGCCACGTGACATTAGTGGTGGGAATGAGAGGCCAGCCATGCCGCAAGGCATGTTAACAAATCATAACCCCAGATGCTTGCTTTGAAGCATCAAAAGAAGAGACAGGCAACCAGGAAAACAATACTGACACTCCAGCAGCCAGACTAGGCCAGGGAAATAAAAGTCTCTCTGGCACTGCATTTCCCAGACAACACTGGACAAGATGAGGTCACCACCACAGTCACCTCACCTATTTGGGAAATTAGGTTTAGTTGTCACAGAGAGGACACAAAGGAATGTAGTGGGACAACTAGAGGGCTGTTAGAGTGCACAGTGAATACATATTTCACAGTATATAGACCTGCAGTCCCACTGCCAATAAACCCACACCAACTGGATGGTGCAAAGAAACTGATATGCACTAAGCATCTAAATTGTATACTGCATCTAATATGTATACTGGCTTCGCATCAGCTACTTTTAACATACATTTTTTGTACCACTGATTACTCCAGTTTTATCTATGTCTGATACTGACTCTGCGAAGCATTGACAGCACTATTGATTGTGAGTCATCCCTGAACTCCTATATATGCAGATAATTTAAGCAGTATGATTAATAGATATTATGAATGGCTGCTGCAATTAGTTTTGTGCTGGAGGATTTTTAATTTTAAGTTTCTTCTGTAAGGTCATTGGTTTCTCACTGCGCTTAGCACAGACCAATGTGTAAAATGATGATGAATGATGAAGCAACCAGCCTAACAGTGTATGAAATTATTGTAATGCATCAAAAATCAATTCATAACACAGTGCATATTTTGATTTTCTGAAAAGCCTTAAGAGAATTTCTGACTTCCTCAAACTAATTTATTCATAGTGCCACATACTCGCACTTAGTGAAACAGAACCGTTTAATTCCCAGAGAGAAGCGGAGTCTCGTTAATACACTGTAGTGTATGGTGTGAGAAAGCGTATTAGGACTGTAGGATGCAGTGCAAATGGAAATGAAGTAGACAACTGATCCTCGTAAATTGATAACATAGTGACGGCAGAGTGTGCTTCCACCCTATTATCTTAATGTTACTCTGCAAATTGGGATTAGGCCCAAAATATTGTTGCAGTCCATAATGACTGAAGAATATTTCTGCTTTGCATGCAGGAGCAACTCTGGCAGATGTATAGCACTACAACAGCTGTTCTTGTGGCTAGGGTAAGATGTCATCCTGTCAAACAGCCTGCAGTCCACATTAACATTGCTGAGACACGATGCTGACACTGATTCACTAAAGCGATTACAAGGTGGTTACAGGTCAGATCGACACAAACATGCATACTCACACACTCATCCAAGGATACAAGTACACACGGTATTAGTAATCACCAACATAAATGATTTCCCTATTGCC
>JBBPCZ010000023.1:13490295-13501432 GCA_037974445.1 Brycinus macrolepidotus
GTATGAAGAACAGATGTGGATTACTTAAGCACTGATGTACGTCACTCTGGATAAGAGCGTCTGCTAAATGCCGTAAATGTAAACGTAAGTTTATCTTGCAGTTAAGCTATGCATATTCATTTACATACAGTACAGCTTTTTATGCATTGTGCATTTATCTCAAAAATGAATAAGCTGCCTTCACTGCTATCACGAGGCCATGCTTAAAACTAGCACTCTACTCTCTCCCTGCAGAGCTCTTCCAATGATTCACCCCAGACCAGAGGAGAAAAACACTGCTAAAAGCCTCTCTAATATTCAAACTTTATGCCTGCAAGAATGCATTACGTGACGTGCGTAAATGCGAAACCTTATTAAACTTCAGAGATCAGAAGTTGACACTGTACCAAAGAAGAGCGACTGCAAAGAAGAACATATGAACAAATTCCATACTTTATTCCCACTGTTAACGGGCTGCAATTCTCAGTGTGACTTGTCTTTTTTTGGTTGTTTAGTCTCTCACTCTCTCTCTCATAAACACACATACTAATCCATGTATTGAATCTATTTTAACCATGCTGAGCAAGTACACAGTGGAAGATAACAGCCTTTTTTTTTAAATGATGTTTTTGCTTAGCCTCTGTTAAAGAAATATCTGTTTTTACAGCGTGACTTTACCAGAAAAAAAAACCCTTCTATAAATAAAAGAGCACTTCAGGGAGAATGAAGCAAAGACATAACAAAAATGAGAAAGGTTAACACCATATAAAGTCTGGCAATACTCTGCTAGAACTCAAATCAGATTTGTCTTAAGGACAGACTATCCCATTATGGAAGTTCAGTTCAACTCGGCTACATGGTTCCGTCTGCATCCCTGCACTTTTAATGAAGGCTAATGCCATGATTGAATCAAACAATCATGGCTGAGAACACATTGCTGCTGGCTCATCCTGTGTTCCCTCTTCCGCTCACCCTGGGTAGGACCAGAGAGAGAAACAGCCATGTCATTTAAACATTACGCAGAGGTTTGAAGCTGATTCTTTGCTACACATCAAAAGCCTCCGCTTTCCGAAAATGGATTCTTTGGCACGCCTTGCATCTGATGAAGCTTTTCTTCCATCTCTCTTTGCCGTTCTCCTTCGTCTTGTTAGGAACTGACAAATGCAAATGAGAGACAAACCCCGAGAGCACCTGCTGTGTGCCTCCGAACGACCTGCAGAATGAACAAACTTATTAAAACTGAAAGATGGCTGTCACCGAAATCAGCAACACAGTGCCTTTTTTTAAAATCACTTGGCCTGCACCCCAGGCATTTAAAATAAAAATGGCAGTGAACTTGAAACACACTATCTCTTCCAAACATCTCTGCAACTGTTTAAACAATTCTGCAAGCAATTTAAGGGAAGCTGCATGTTGTTGCTTTTTGGGTTTGCTTGATGGGACTTCATGGCTGGCAGATATATGCTCTGCTTGGTGGGCTATTTTTGAGCTGCTAAGAACATGCCAGTCCAACACCAAAACCACAGTAATTACAAGCGCCTGTTGGTTGTTTGGACAGCAATACCATGGGCGCCCTTGATCTGAGCATGAATGGAAGAAGAAAGTCTAAAATAAGTGTGGGGTGCACATGGAGCTGATTTGAGGTTTTCTTTGGCGGGACGCAGAGTGGAAAAGCTTTAGTATGAGGCCCTCCTAACTGTTCAAATCAGTCCAAACCAATTGAAATGCTTATAACATTGCATGCAGCTTCAGTGTGGGAAGAGGCCATTCTTTCTTGCTTGACCACACAATTTGATCTATTACTGCTGGAAATTACCTCCCGGAAAGGGGTCTGTGCTATTTCATTCCTTCAAGCATTTAAGTTATTGCAAAATGCTGCTTAGCTTTCTGCAGCTGATCTACTGGGGCTTTCAGGCTAATCCTTGCCTTGGCCTGTTGAGTTCTGTACAAATAGCTCAAAATTATACCATCATTGTGCACGAAGGAGGAGACTTTTATTTTAAGTATGTGTAAGTCAGTGTACAAGATTTTATCCACAGGAGTATAGGGATGAATGTCAATTTAATAACACGCACGTAAGACCCTAATTACTGTCTCAGCCAGCTATTCCCAAATGCCCCTGCATCCAGAGCTGGACAGGCCTGTCACTCAACAGGATCAGGGACATGTGGGGCTCCTGCTACACAAAAGAGGGACGCTCTGATTGACAATGAGATGTCATGACTCTGAACTCTCTCTGAAATGGCAGAGCTGTGAAAAAAGGTCTTATCTATCTGACAAGCTTGCAGATTTCCACCAGACTCGGGTCTATTTCTGCTCTTAAAAGGTGTGAAAAGCAGGGGAACTAGGTAGTAGACGGCTCGTTTTCCACCTTTTCTCAGACTTCTTGGAGGTGTAGCTCTGTTTACTGCACTCCTTTCTCTCTCTGCGTGATTTATTCTCTCCGTTTCTACGGCCACCTCCCCACAGACATTGTTCCTGAAATAATCTCCTCGTCCTAAATCCGAAACCCCAAGATACTTGCCAACAGACATGAGGTCACAAGAACCCAGAGTATATGCTGCAAGTAGGACAGCATTTAAAGTCTTCCATTTGCCTAGCTCAAGAGCAAAAAGGAGAATGATTAACCCCATCAAGCTTCACTGTTATATCTTTAGATCCGTTACCGGAGACCCACACCAGGGACCCCATTCCTTCCGATACAATTAGTAGAGAAAGATCTCTTTTTCTGCTTCTACCCCTGAGAGACAGGTCTATCCTAGGCTGAGAAAAATGCTATTGATTTCATGTTCGCCACTTGTCTGAATCACATAGCCCTTTTTTGTCTTCGGTGTGTTTTCCCTTATTCCTTCTCCTTTCCTTTCTCTTTGATTACTTTGCACAGCACCCACTCTAACTCTTGCCCACTTCCCTTTAACTGTCAATCACTGTCCCCCTCCCTATCCCACTGCCGCTCCAAGTAATTACAAGTGAAAGTCAGTGTGAGAGGATGCATCAGCGTGAACAGGATGGGAGAGGAAAGAGACTGGCATATCAGCCCCATTGGCACGAGCATGTCCATGGACCAGTGTACTAATGGGCGTAGCACACTGTAATGAGTGTGTCATGGCTGCATGCAGTGGACAGAGAGAGCAATTTTGGAATCTTTTTAGGATGAGATTTGCTTTGCTCCGCCCCACCGCTGATGACTCCAGATGGTGCTCTCATTACAAAAATTACAATAAAGGTAAAGTCCTAGGTTTCACAGAACAGCCGTGAGACCATTAGAAGAACATGCAGACCTTGCTTCAGAACATTGCATAGGAATATTCAGCTGACAACTGAGTAGTAACTTACATAACATGTATGCTACAAAAACATGGCTTTGCGAACATTTTAGGACGTTAAGAAAAGCATTATTTTATTATTAAATATGCATTTAATGTAGACCTGCCACAATCAATTATATTAGTAATGAAATAATCTACCAATTAATTTGGCAGTTAATCTAGTTACCAAAGTTTTTATAACAGACGTATGTGCGCAACGATGAACAGGCCGTAGCTTTTTAACTATTTTAAATATCATGATAAACTATGACACCTTTAAAAAAAGTTTTCTGCTATAAAAGAATTACAATGCATAAAAATGGGTGTGTCCAACAGATCTTATCATACAGGCTGCTGAATATATTTTTTCAGAGTTTGGTATATAATGTAATATGAATATGATGTAATTGCAGTCAAAATAAACAAGTGCAGAAATCTTGCAGAAGTTTTGCTTGCCATGTTGTGCATTTGGCAACTGGGCAAACTCTGCAAAAAAAAAATACAGCGGCCTATACGATAAGAAACATATCTGTTGGACACACCCATTTTTATGCAATGTAATTTTTTTTGTCAAATGAAGCTAAATGAAGTTGTATAGAGTATGCAAGTTTGCAAGCTTGCAAAGATGCTTTCGGCTTAACACTACCATCAGAAGCTTTGTTGGCTGAAAAAATCCCATAGTCTTTATACAGTCAAGTAGAAGAATTTATGTTTTATCATCACAAACTGCCAACTAATCATTTTCGATTCACTGAGAAGCTACAATTTAATTCATCATTCTCTTTATTCATTTTTTTTATATTTATGGCAACACTCATTTAATGTAATAGTCATAGGTAATAAACAACTGAGGCCCTATAGGAGATAAATGATACACATTCTATTTTCTGACTCACATATTATCTGCATTACAAGAGATGAACGTGCAATAGGCATTTTTAGCACCCTCCTTATTCTTTAATGATTTATTCATGACTGGAGGGCCTGCTGCAGAAATGTTTGTGCTGCTGAGCGGAAGGCAGGAGTGCAAAGATAGGACGTCAGGGAAGGTTTACAGACAGAGGGGTCTCCAGTGCCCCAGGTGCTGTTAGTCAGTGCGACTGTCCCAGCTCAGTCTGTCCTCTTGCAGCCAGGAGATCAGCCTTAAAAGCCCCATCAACACGCCTCACATCCACCTGCTCCCCTGCATTCCCCTTAGTTAACATACAGCAGTTTGGCCCGCAGAAACTCCACCATCTGTCTCTGCATTCGTGGCCTCCTGTCCTTATTCGCTCCTCTGGCCACCTGAGACTACCAGGTGCCACCATGGCAGTGCCTCACCGAGTCCTGACGAGAGCTGTCACTATCGATTGTATTAGTAATTGAGAAATCTAACGATTACACTGACAATTAATCAGCAATAAAAACTGACTTAACGTGAACAAACCATGCACAGCCTTTTAAAGATTCCAAAATATTTAATTGAAAATATTTATACAAACTAGGAGGGCTTTTTTGCTATATTTTCTGTAGTTATTCATGATTGATTATTTTTTATTATTTTGTGTAGTTAATGCATTGTGTAGTTAATGTCTTGTTTTGTGAAGTTTATTGTGTGTTGTACTCACAATAGTCAGTGTCTTATCAGGTCAAATCTGACCTTATAGTTTTCTTCCATTTAAAAGGCAGTTCATTTAAAAGCCAGAATGGACAAAAATGAGAGAACTGCAGAGTTAATCACAGGAAATTACATAGCATGAACAATAGGTAATTCAAAGCCCTAAAAAAGATACACTTTTTAAAGATGTGCATTAATCAAGAAATAATTGATTAATCGATCCAAATGTGAGCCATTTTGTTAGAGTTTGTTCATTTATGTAATATAAAATACATGTAAATACCAACTTCATAAAAATACTGCTATTGTTCTCACTTTTGATCTAAATTTCAGGGAAAACTTTTTTTTAATTATACAATGTCTTTGGTACTAAAGAGCTAACAAAGAGTGAATGAAAGATATTTTCTTTTCAGTTGTTTGAAGGTAATGTGCTTTCTTGAATAGTTAATTCAGTTGTGACTACTTGCCCTAAACCTAACCCTTCTGCTAACGCTGTTTCATGTTGTAACTACTTTATCTTTTATGTTGTCACTACATTTTCATTTTTTAAAAGTTCCTGGATTTAACTTCTTTTTAAGCACTCAGTTCTTTTCTTGTTCTTTTCTTTGGTTTTTGCTAAACGCTCACATAAGTACAATACTATATAGGCGAGCTACTGCCTGTCTTGACAATTGTGTGCATGTGTGTGTGTGTGTGTGTGTGTGTGTGTTAATTCCAAATTTCAACCAATTACTGCCAGTTCACAGAAAAACTACATTTTAATCAATTATGGTTTTAATAAATTTTAGCTATAATCATGACAGTCCTAGGTGGGGCTGCGTAAGAACCTGAGGACTTGACTCCATAAGCCTCCACTCATGAAGTCTGAGCAATAAGCTGACCACAGAAGGGGGCTCTGCGGGGAGGTTTGTCCTGTGGGTGCTGAGAGAAGGTTAAAGCTCTGACACTGGTACGGTAGGACAGTAATGGGATAGATGACAACTGGCAGTGTAGAGTGTCGGTGGTTATTATCTGCTGCTGTCATTGAGAGCTGGCTCACATCACCGGAACAGAGCTGAGTCCAGTATCACAGAGCCAATGCAGCTTTACAAGTGACTAGGTTTGATGCATGTCACCCTCAAAAGAGGAAAGCAACAGAGTACTCTATCCTCCTGTGCACCACCCAGCTGAGTTCACAATTAAGGCTTGGATCCTTTTCAAAAGTTCCGATTAGGAATCACTGCAATAGACAGGCTTATTGGAGAGCTACAACAGCAGTGGCTCTCATATAACAGTGATTCAGCCACTACAGTGTAAAGCTCAGGTCATACTCATCCAACAAGATAATACAATTGAGTTTTAGCTCTCTCTCTCCAGCAGCTTTAAAGAATGCTACCACTTTGCTGAATTTTCAACATTACAATGTTCGGATCCCTCTGGGAAAACATATAAAACTTATATATGTTACAGAAAAAGAAGACTATCATTATTTTACATTATACACACCACATATCCCTGGGTGGTGGCAAATAGCCTGGTAGTAAGAGTCGTGATCCAGAAACGTTGCAGTCCTAAGTATCTTTAAAATCAAGTATCAGCAGTGAAATAACAGTTGTAAGACTAAGTGGGTAAGGGACCGCAAAGACAAGGGTCATAACTTTCGTCTAAAGCTAAAGGAATAAGACACATGCCTTTTCTACTTTTTGCCTTTACCGTGCACTCTAACTTTCAATTAGTTGCTACTGTATATACAGTGCAAAATTATGAGAAAGAATTTGATGCATGTTGACTGGTCAAGCAAAAAAAAATGTAAGTAACATTCTTAAACATCTTATGT
Organism: Brycinus macrolepidotus; assembly: GCA_037974445.1. Taxonomy (NCBI): domain Eukaryota; kingdom Metazoa; phylum Chordata; class Actinopteri; order Characiformes; family Alestidae; genus Brycinus; species Brycinus macrolepidotus. The sequence continues at coordinate 13,496,996 of JBBPCZ010000023.1, forward strand.
CCCTAAATACTGTACTGAGTTAAAGAATTGTGCTCCCTGTGCTGTGTTAGTAAACTCAGCTCCAGTCCCGGGACGGTTGTAATGTTCTGACAGTTACTAAATAGAGCTTTAAAAAGGGACACGTTTGATAGTACTGATTAGTCCAGCTGTTATACACAATTGGAATAAACACCTTTGGTTGCCAGTGATTCATTCTGAGCAGTTTACCATTGAACTAGCAGGTCAGACAAGCGAGGTGTATGAAAACCAGGCTTCAAAAGAAACATTATGAGAGTCAAAGCACAAAGCAAAGCTGCCTTAGAGAGCTACGAACATATGATACACATTCACTCTCAGCTTTGTCCAAGTAGCCGGTTTAAACCCGTGACAGCTGTACTTATAATGAAGAATGAGGGAGGTGTTCTCTTGGAAATCGTTAGAGCGCTGAATCAAGTGCTGAACTCAAACATGACTCATTCTTGCTGAGACTGAAAAGTACTACAGCATCCTCCTTTGAAACAAAACACATAAGCCCTCAGATGAAGATGATTAAAGTATATCTCCACTTGCATAACTGTTGAACTGCAATTACTGGACTAGACTAAGTGTGATCTAATTACTGACCCTAATTAATATTAGTGGTTCTCCGTGAGGGGTCGAACCCTGGCATAATCTTCTCAACCATGAAATATTCCTCATAGAACATCTTGGCTTCTTACCAACCAAATTTCCCTGGCATCCCTGGCTGGCACAGCACAGCTGTATGAGATGATCTTCCTCTCTCTCTCTGATTGCATTCCTCTCATTTTTGCCCCTTTAGGTGGGTGTCACAAGTGGACATTAGCAGACATGATCCCTCACTGTTCTCATGGTCAACTGTAGCTGTACTGGGTGACATTAGGAAGAGTTCTGGTGAGGAGCAGAGCCTCACATCTGGAGCTCATGTGGCTGAAGATGCAGGAAGTTTCAGGCAGGGCAGACAGACAGCAACAGGGGAATATGACTGCTGTTGCTGCTTCTGTATGGTGTGTTTTGAAAAAGCTTTACAACTGGTGTAATGAAGATGGAAGCTCACAGTCTCAGATCAAACTCTCTCTTGAAGAAGAGAGCAAAGTCAAATCCACAAATTAGACCCACAACCATGAGAGACCCAGAGAGAGCGAGAGAGAGAGAGAGAGAGAGAGAGAGAGAGAGAGAGAGAAGGATCATATACAGACCACAGACAGCCTCTCCTCTCAGCAGATGCTGGAGAACTAGTTAGGAGAGGACAGAAGGAAGGAAAGGAAGGCGAGCAAAGTCAAATCCACAAATAAGACCCACAACCATGAGAGACAGGGACAGAGAGAGAGAGAGAGAGAGAAGGACTATTTACAGACCACAGGAAGCCTCTCCTTTCCACAGATGCTGGAGAACTAGTAAGAAGAAGACAGAAGGAAGGAAAGGAAAGAAGAGAGAAGGTGCTCACCACCCCCATATCCATCTGCTCGGCTGTTAGAGAGGGCGCTGCTCTAGCCTGTGAGAGAAACCACAGCAGGGGCAGCAGAACCATCTCAACGAGAATAATCCAAACGCTTGGCGGTCGGTTCTGCTTGAAAACGCTGCCTGACTTCATGCCCTCCGTCTCCTGGAGTCTCCTTTGGTCATACGAAGGGTCTTCTCTCTTTGGTCTCACTCAGAATCCGAGCCGGTGACATCTGTGTGCACTTTTCTGGACAACGAACTGCCTCCCTGTTAAAAACACCATCTCGACTAAAAAAGGCGTGAGGGGAATGACAACGACCACCTCCACCAGAATAACACAAATATCCACTGGAAAACAGAAAAATGTCCTTAAAAATGCATGTGCATTTATATAGGTCGTCTGGTTTTAGAGTCAAGGCATGTTGGACACAAGTTAATGGTTCTCACACGACGGTTGGGTTCGTGCCATCCCGTTTAAAGTCGTGCCTTGCTCCACAATGGATGGAGACGCTGGTACACCCTCCGCTCAGCACGGCAGACTCCGACTGACGAGTTAAGAGGGAGACGAGAGCAACTAAGTTATCAGGTGGGAGGAGGGAGCGCAATAAGGGGCCGTTATTAATTTTTATTCCCACCCATATTGCGGCAAAGTCCAGTCTTTCTGCGCTGTGATTGGTCAATCATGTTTCGCCACCCGTACTCCGATTGACGTAGAGTTCACACTCGCCGATACTACTAGCCAATCACAGCGAGGGAGAGGCGGGACATATCGGAATACGGGCGTGAAAAAATGTCACATAGAAAGCACTATCACAGAATTGATGTGCATTTCAAACAGCACATACTGCAAAAAAAGAAAACAAATCTTATATATATTTATATGAAGAATGGCGTTATAATTCATAGAACAGGATCTTGCATGGATCTGTAAGAACCGATTTCTGCACAAACTTGTAGAGTCAATTGCAGGCAGATGGCAGACAGGGGTTGAGATTAAGGTAGATGAAACAGACTGTGAGCCATGTTCACTTTTCATCAATATTAGTGAAAAATAAAATTATCTTACTTGTGTTGGGAAGCATACCTCTAGACAATATTGTATAAGCAGTAGTCTAACCAACCACTCTATTTAAGCTAAATTGTGTAATAAATTATTAATAGAGTAAAAGACTTTCACTGAGACACCCTTTGCAATTTGAAGAACCATGCCAATATAATGACCATAAAAAAGAAGCAGTGGCTAACTGTGCTCTGTGGGAGCCACTGAATGAGGCAAATAAAAGAGATAAAATCCCTTCCACAGGCCCATAACCTTCAGGCTGTAGTTTATTCCCACCTGATGTCCCAGTGAAATAAGTCTGACACAAATATGTGAATTCTCATGACCATCCATAATTCTCCTCTATCCACCGCCCTGACATTATAGAAGTGGAGGAGGCATAAATCTCTCCTGTGACATAATGACATAAAAGTACCAAATTTGTTTTTTTTTAGTGAGTCATTTTGGGCCATGCAGCACAATCAAGCACCTACCTGGCCCCTTCCTACTGAGATAATGAAAGTAATTCAGTAATTTGTGGAAAATGAAGCAGGCATACGACCCAAAAATGACTATGCGAATGTAGAGCAAGGGTGTAAAATGTAACAAGGGTCCAGAGAAGATAAATAGTGAACGTGTGCGAGTAAGTGTAGGGCTGCAATCATTTCTCATTTTTCAACACATTACAGAATTAGGAGAGTTGAGCATTACTCTGCGGTAGTGACGGTTATCTACTGTAGGCAGTGACAGGCTCCCAGAATTAACTCCAGACAGCGAGGACAGCAAAGCCAGAGGAGTTGCCGTGGACGATGAAAAATGACTGCCTGGCATTGCAGGATGCAAAATTACACCCGAATGACAGAGAGGCAATGGGTCAAAGCTCTGACTTCGAACTCACATAACGAAGATCGGCGGTAAGGAATGTGTAGTGGCTTTGGAGATACCGGCAAGAAGGAGGAAAATAGATTAATGGTCCAGCAAGACTAGAGGAAAGGGACTGAGGGTCAGTGATCAAGGAGGGTGCAATGCAACCCAGGCCAGACATGAGTTAGAAGTACAAGTGGCACACCATTTACTATTTTGCTAGAAAAGACTGGTGTGTTCATGCTGGAGTGAAGCATCTATCAAAAAAAAAGTGCCACGGCATCACTATTATGATTATCTTCTGAGTCTTAATTCAAACTGATTATGCGCTTTTACTGTGCTTCCTCATCATTAGATGCTTCAGATGTGATATATTGCAACATTGCTAGGACGCCAGTGATGCAAACATAGTTTTAGAGATGCTCCTCTGTGACCGCAACAGAACAAGCAAGCACTGATGGGAATTAATTTAGGCAACATCATCTTTTCATAAAATGTTTGAGCAGGCCAACTTTCATCTTATGTCCCTTTATACCGATGGAAACATATCAGCATACATATCAGATTCTGCATGCTCAAAGAGTAGGAATAATTCATAATGTTATTTCCGAGCTGTGGAAAAATTTATATTTGTGCACACTTGAAAACATCTTATCAATATGCTAAAATATCAAAGTATACCCACAGTGCTGCCGGCTGGGGCAAGGCTATGGGCCCAATATTCAGGAACAAAATTCATAATTGTCAGGCTCCCTAGGTCTCTCAAGGCTAAATGGAGTGGCTGGTTGGTATTTTAGTTTCGTTGCTTATTTTCCTGTGCTGTTATGGAAGTCTATAAAAATTCCTGATGTACTCTCCTACTCTGCTTCTTGAAAGAAAAGGATGATATTGTATGATGAACAGGAGTGAAGAGTGTTATTTTGCAAAAAAATGGTTGGTATATATGTTTTATCAGGACAGGCATTGTCTACTTTAGCTCTGTGAAATGGTGTGTCACCACCCAACCTTACATGCACACAAACACAGAGAGAGAGAGAGAGAGAGAGAGAGAGAGAGAGAGAGAGAGAGAGAGAGAGAGAGAGAGAGAGAGAGAG